>JBBPBX010001314.1:14408-33673 GCA_038048925.1 Garcialebias charrua
GACTTCCTGGTAGGCTACTGTATTTTCCCTTTTTTTTTTTTACCAGTCATGTTACCGGCCCTGTTAAGAAGAAAACTTACTGTATGCATTTGTGTATGTTATTGGTACACATTTAATTAAAAGTTTAAAATATCTTTCTGTGGAAATATCTCATGCTACAACATTGACACCTGCGGCTCATAGACTATAGTGCAGCCTATATAAGTACAAGATTTGTTATTTATTTTTAATTTAGTGTGTGCGGCTTATATTTGGGTGCGCTCAATAGTCCGGAAATTACGTTAGCCTTCATTTTATGCGTTTAAGTTTATTTTGACCAAACGTTTGCATCCCAGTGTAATTTATCTTGTCTGACTTCTTGACTCATTTATAATTTATTCAATTTTGCAAAAAAAATTCTCTACACTCTGCATTCAGTGAGTAATTAAATCACTAATAGTGTTAATTTCCCTCACAGACAATTACAAGCTTTCAAACCGAACAAAAAACAAGTCAAACTGCGTCATTTTTCAACCCAACATCTCTGGCCGTAAAAACATGGACTGAGCTAATAAGTTGGCCAGTTCCTCTCTCCAAGAAATAGAATTTCATTTTTCATTTTTGCTCTTTTCTGCTAGAGAGAGGAAATTACTCTTTGTGGCCTGTTACAGTAGAACAGGCAAATCCTGCTTAAATCAGTGACATCACGACTGTGCTCAGAAAGCCTGCTTCCCACAGTCGGACCCAGAACAGAAATCAATCACCTCCGAAAAGGAATGGGGGAAAAAAATGGGTTTTGCAGACCCAAGGGAAGGTTTAGAGATGGTGCAAAATGCATGAGAGGAATAATGCATAGATTGGTGTGTGCTAAATCATTCAGCGATTATACTTGTTTTTATCAGCATTCAGTATGTACATTCAAATGAATGGGCCCAAATCCCAAGACGGTATAAAGTGTGCCGTGTAATTCCCTTGGCTCCTTTCCAGCACAACGATTCAGTCGTAAAAAAAAATCTGATTTACTGAGCGCGTACAGCTAATGACGTCCTCTGCATTCAAACACTGATCATTTCAGGGACTCGCAGCAGTTTGTTTTGAGCTTTGAGGTTAATAAAAGTGATGTGTAGCCACCATGCTTGTGTTTTTTTTATTTTATTATTGACTCTGTGGTTCTCTCTCATGCGATCATCATGAAATCATTACTAAACTATTTACTACCAGTGTTATCTCTGCAGGGTTTTACTTTCATTCAAAGGTATAAAAATGGCATTTTCATGCATAAGTTGCGCCGATAGTCCCTTTCAAAAGCTTTTAAAGCAGAGTTCTGAGTGAGAAAAGCCACTACAGTATTCCTGTTTTCTGCCTCTCTGTCCCTTCTACCTAGAGTTACTCGTCTCTGCCAGCCTGTTGTTCATGATCCCAAGTGCCCCAACCCCCCCAGAGAAGCCATTGCTGCGTGAACTGCCACAGACGGTCCTGGGGTAACCGTTGGCTGACTCAGATAGCTGCTTCTGCATGATGGCTAGCGACACCTTGCTGGAGGCTGCCAGGTCTTTCATAGAGATCATTTCCCCCGATAGCCTCCGTCCCTCAGTGTCACTATCGCACGGCCCATCTGAGTCAGGCGACTGGCCAAACCGACCCTGGCGACCCTTGGAGCCTGGGCGTATGGCGTTGCGTCTGCCCAGGAAGGCATTGGCCTTATTGCAACGCTGGCAAAACAAGCAGCTCATTTTCTCCAGCAGCCAGTTGAGCACCTGCTTAATGACGATGGATATGACGTTGAAGAGAGAGTAAATGCAACACACGCCCATTAGCATGAAACAGAAGTTGGCCACCCTGTAGATGCTTTGGTATTCGTAGGCGGCACTCTGGCTGCTGACAAAGTCTCCAAAGCCGATGGTGCTGAAGGTGACGAAGCAGAAGTAGAGCGAATCCAAATAAGCCCACCCCTCCACCGGGCTGTACATGGCCGACGCGCAGCAGGAGATGGTGATGGCAGACAGTCCCAGAATCAGCATCACGTGGTACACGGAGGGCTTCCATCCTGGGAGAGAATAGGCAGAGAAGTCATGGCGGATTCCTGGCGGGAGCAGACCGCTGTTCCTGATCCGCCGCTCCCTCACAGCCTTCATCACCACAGCCAGGAGGGTAATGATGCGCTCCAGGAAGAGGTTAAAGAAGAGGATCGTGGCAGCGCAGCCCAAAAGCCCGTAAAAGATGAGGAACACCTTGCCTGCAATGGTCACAGGTGTAGTCATCCCAAAACCTGCAGAGACAAGAGAGACATCACACAGTTAGTCTCCTGAACAAGGTCAAAACACAGACTCGCCTACTGTGGATTTCTTAAGTGTCTTCGCAAGAAAATTTGTCCAAGTACAGGTAGTCCCCGACTTACGAGTGCATCGACATACGAGGTTCCGGACTTACGAGCTGACTAACGAACAGTAAAGTTGTACAGAACATACAGAAAATACAGCACTGGTATGTGTTTTTAGATGAAAGTGTGTTAGCTAACCGTTTGTAAACAAGTTTCTGAGCATGTTTATGAACTAGTATGTACGTTTGTGTTGAAAAACGAGTGTTCGTAGTAGCGCTAGCATAAATTTTCCGACTTACGACCGAAAATCCGGACTTACGAGCGACACGTGTTTCGTGTTCCGACGTACGAGATTTCGTGTGACGAGCACCTCGTACAAACGGAACTCGCTCGTAAGTTGGGGATGGCTTATAATGGGTGAAAATAAAACAGTTTCAAGTTTAAATTAGGTTTATACACTTTGCTTTTACACATTTCTTTCTTAGTGTTTGTAAATGATACAAAGTGTGGCATTTATTGCAGCTAATTTGTCAGAAAAATAAAAAAACACTTTGAAATATGACAAAATTGGCAATCCTTGGAGGAATACTTATTGCTTTTTGCCTTGCAATACAGTATAAACATTTTTAGCAGGCTCTATTAGCCCTCAGAGTGCGTAATGTAGACGACTTTCAGCTACTATTACATTAAGTCTGGGGTGCCCAAACATTTTCCCTGAGAGGGCCAATTTTAAATCTATCAGAGGGCTGCGGACCAAATTCAAGAATACATGAAATACAAATACTTCTTTAAATAAAATTCATTTATTTATTATACAGTTATTTCAACCTGGAGAGACTCACAAAACGGGAGAGAGAATACAACCTTCAATTCTGTATTAAAAAAAAACATTGCAGAACAGGGTATGTTGGTGGTGATAGGGGGCCTGGAGGGTCCTCCCTCAGATAATTTTGAATAAAATAAATGCCATGTCCTGCATTTTGGTATATTTAACAAAGGTTTATTACAGTAGATTAACACGAAAAAAGTCAACTGATTATTGAAATATGCAAAGCTGCAGCTCTGCAGGTAAGGGGTGTTCACTTCAAGACAAAATGAGGTCACTGATTGGTCAGTTGCTGACATGCTGGATTGATTGACAGGTGGCAGGACTCGTGCAAAAAAAAAATCGTAGATTTTACTGGCCCATTTAAGACTGTCATCATTTATTTCATATTCAATATTTTTGATGAATCTAAGGTTTGAGAACTGTTTCCTGAAAAAAATCCTAACGATGTTTTATTTTTCAGAGGTACTGCTGAGTTTGAATTTAGGGGTGCTTGAGCAGCCCCAAAAAGAGAATAAAATCACTACCGAAGCCAGTTCATATTTACAATTTAGGCTATTTTTAAACACTTTATGTGTGATTTATAACTAGTATATTAGTGCAGGACCAAAGGAAAATGTTTTTCAGTGGCAGGAAGCTGTGGGAAATCTGTCAAAATAAAATATAAATTAGAAAAATTAAATATTTTAATGCACAAAATAGCCACTCCAGCTGTATAGTGTCAATAAGTCATTGGGCTGACTTCCATTTAACATTAACATTAAAGTCAGAATGACCGAGTGTTAGTTAACACATTGACACTTCAAAGGAAATTTTAATAGAATAATGAGGACTTCTTGGCGGGCCAACTTTGGGCAGCCCTGCATTAAGTTGTTGCTCAGCATATGTAAATTGAATGTTGTAGCTATTTTTGTGTTGGATAAGGTCAGATAGTTGTGATGGCCATCATGCAAATACTGATTCAGCACATTATGGCCATTGTCAGGTCTTACAGTTACCATTTACACACAGCACTTCACAACCAACCACAGACTATTAAAAATCTAAATAGTTCAACAAACAGGTTTATTTAATGTTTAATATTTGTGTGGAAAAGAAAATCTTCTACTGTGTAGTGGCACAAATGAGCTCATTTAACCCCCCTGAATATTACATCCCCTGCCTCAGCTGTGTGATTTGATTCAGTTTACTTCCAGTGCTGAAACTAAGGAGGAGGCAATTCAAAAAAGGAGCAGAGGAAAAGATTTCTCTGCGATTCCGAGTCTCCAGAAGAGTCAGGTGCAGCTGTCGTGTTAATACGTGCTGAGCAGAGTCTGAGTGTGGGAAGGTCAAATATTCTCTCAGCAATTAGGCTGGCACTCCTATTAAAGGAAAGTGATAAAACTAATAAAGACAAATGATTGGTTCTCTCTTTTTTTAATGACTAAAGAAGATATAAGTTGCAAAACTGTCCCACGAACAGATCTCTTTTGAAACTTTTCTGCAAACATCACAGGTTTATTATCGCTTGCCTTTCATGGCGGTTGGTGATCATGTTGTTTCCTCTGTGTGTATATTCATCTGTTTCTAAAGGACAGCAATCCCTTGCTTTTTTGTTGTTCGACTTTCGTGGACTCGCTACATCGCGGATTGTCAATGCACATTAACTTTTTTTTTAATGTATGGATACATAATTGTCAACTTTAATATTACTCACGTGATCGGGACAGTACTGGATACATGACAGTATGTACAGTAAAACGTTAAAGACCGTGTAAAGTGAATTTCAACATTTTCTTAAATAAACATTATAAATGTGATAATTGTAATCTTGTAAATGAGTAAAAAGTCTCAAAATTGTAGCTCAATTAATTTTGGAGTTATAGAGCAAACTGTGTATAAACATATTTCTGGTTCAGGATTTTTTAGGCGTGTTTTAAACGTGACCGCGTTTCGTCACGCGGTCCTCATTAGTATAGCCCCACCCCCTGCAGCTCCAGCCGTATAAATTCGCCTCGGTGGAGCCGTTCACTCGCGAATCGCAGACAGCATCAGATAGCAATAGCATAGATATTTTGTTCATTGTTAGCTAGCTAATCAATTATGCCTCGTTCGTGCATCTTCCCTGGATGTCGCAATGGTCAGGGCACCCGTACAAATCATAACATGTTTTTATACTGCGTCGTTTTATGCTGAGTATCTGTAATGCCTGGTTGGGACAATGGTTAGAGCGCTTGCCTTCCGTCCCAAAGCCCACGGGTTCAAATCCCGCATGGTGCAACTCTTTTTTTTTTTTTTTTTAAATTCATTCCAGATTAAAAACACACAAGAAAACTATTTACAAAAACAGCGTAACTCTTGGAAAAAGTAGCTGCTGTTACAGACAGAACTCGGATAAAAACAGAGCAGGTTTACTGGCTCTGCTGTCTGCCTCAGTGCCTCTCCACTGTGGGACACGAGCAGGACCAGCGCAGCTGCCTGAAACCACGCCCACGCACTGACACGCCCCTAGCGTTCCAGACCAAGAGAAAATAAGGTTTTTTCATGATTTTTGAGACTTAATTTTATAAGGTAAACAATGTTTTTAATCAGTCAGATTTAAATGGGTGATTAATAACACATATTTATGCCATGTGACAAACTAAAAACACACATTTAATTTCACTTTACACGGTCTTTAAGGAAAAAAAAAATACTTCAGACAGGCGCCGCCATTTTGTAGTTTTCTCTCAATAATGCTACAGCGTATTCCCGCTCATAATAACCACATTTCCCATAAGCCAACAGGGCCCCGCCCAGAAGCCCCATTTCTTTCTGCTGAAATATGGGGGGACGTGCGCCGCCATAGGTCTGGGATTCCATCCGGAGTCCATCCATCAGGAATTTTTTCATCCAGACTTGGACTCAATCGACCACTTCTGGTTTGCGCCGGCCGGTTTGCCACCCCCCACAAATGAGCATCAACGTTCAAAGCTGCACTGAACCAGACCAGAACCGGACCCCCAGACTCAGCGGTGAACCTGAGAGATCCTAGACGGCACACGAGGACCTCCTAGCAGGGATGCGCTGGTAAGTAAAATTTAGAAGCTACAGTACTGCACATGTAAGTACAGTATGTTGTTAAGAAATACCTGGCCTGTTGTTGAAGAAATATTTTTTAAGCGTTTGTTTAGCTAAATTTTAAAGAAATAAAGCCGTCCCACCCGTGTGCTTGCACGTGGCAAAATACTTTTTAAAATCCTGCTGATTTGACAATTGCGTTCATTTATTAAAGGTTCAGTCTGCAGTTTCTGTAGAACAGCAGCACTTAGAAAAAATTTCAACAAGCAAAGCATTCTGATCCCTCCCCCTCAAAGCCATATATGGCTCTGCCCCCTTGTGGTCTGTTGAAATTTGAATTCAAGCTCTGTTTTTATTGGCTGATTCAAATTCAAGCTCGGTTTTTATTGGCTGGTTACAAACTTTGTTTTTATTGGCTGGAAAATGGCGGGTCACTTTTTCTTTTTAGAAATGCTTATTTACCACCTGGAGAAGCAAGGGGACAATATTTTTTTTTGTTTTTTCAGAGATTACCTCTCTAACATCAATCTAGTGACAGAGTGAAGAAATATGTTAAAATATATATTGTTTGAAAAGTTACAGACTACATTACAATCTTACATACCCCAGCTTTAAGGAAAAGTTCAGCTAAGACACATCTTTGCTATAATTTTCAGCAAACAAATAATTGTTTTTACCGTGTTAATCTTGTAAAGTCCTTCCGTGCTCGCTCGCTCTGTGGCCCCAATTTTCAGCAGGGCAAATGACGCACTGACGCGTCGTGTATTGGTGATGCATAATAGATGCCACTTAAATAGAGGTGCGACACGTTTATGGATTTTTCCAATTTATTGCCAATAATTGGACAAAGCGACTTATAGAGAGGTGAGACTTATCAGGCGGAAAATACGGTACTAAAATAAATATAACGTCACTGTTTTTCAGAATTTCACTCACTGGGGAGGGGTTCAGAACCTAACATCCTCAATAAACGAGGGACTACAGTTGTTCAGAAACCACTGGACAGATTAATCTTTGAATGGACATCGGCAACCAATTAACATTAAATCAAGATGGCCGCCACAGCTAATTGGTCTTAACAAACACAAAGAAGGTACACCTTTGCCATGTACAGACACTGAGCTATGAGGCAGTCATCCCCAATCAGTGCTGCTAACAGATCACATGATATACAGTATTTGATTTAAACGTTGGCATGCATCGCAACCGTTTATTTTACATGAGAATTTATCAATATGGATAAATATACACCGCAAATCATTTTCAATTACTAACACGATTAAATGTTTTGTGAAAATGGTTGACTTTAAACATAATAATGTGCTATAATCTTGCACGCTTTTTGCTCTTTTAATTGCACATGTGAAGACTTAACAGTTCCATCCCAGCGTCTAATCTAAAGCGAACACAGACTCACAAACACCACGTGCTGGCAGCTCCCACGTCAACAGAGCAGCAGATGTTATATTTGTCAACAAATAAAATCGTGCAGAAAGATCAACAGGTTCACTTTCAGGCCAAGGTTAATAGATTTTTTTCCATCTCTTTTTTCGGTCTTCTCGGCACATTAAGGCAGATCGTTTCCCCTTTTTTCCTCCAACCATCCTTGCCAGGTAATAAATGACATCAATATCTTGACAATACTTCCTTTATGATAGCCAAAATGGCTGTTTTGACCTTATCTCTTCCAGTGAAAACCACTCTCGAGCGAGTCTTTTGTTGACATGTTGGGCCATTTAGATCAACGCTGATTGATACAGATTGTTTTTTATAGACAAGGGGTAATATAAGCCCCAGATGCGAACACATGTACAGAAACCATGTGGTGTCGCGACAAGCAAAGACCTGTATATGTTCTACACGATGCCTCAGACACTGAGCTGTTTGCTTTTACGATGGTGACAAACACTGTTTGCATTATACAGGGTATAAAGGTAATCCCATACAGTGTACATATATGCACATACAATTATAAATGGGCATGTCAAGCACAAATACTACCCAAGATGTGTGTTGAAGTCTTAATTAGTAGAGTCAAGTCCCTGTTCCCTCCTATAATTCAAACCATGGTGACTCAATAGTATTTCTGGTGCACCAAGAGGTGAAGGGCTGCGATTACCCAAATTAAGCCCCTCAATGAAATCCTATCTCAGTGCTTCGTAGTTAATTAATTAGCAGCCCAAGACTCCTTAACCTGACTGAATCAGTGGGAAAACAGATTACATCTTCTCTGTGCTCTCAGGGACAGTCTTCTGCATCGTCTCTCATTACCTTGTAAATTACCTAAGAGAGGAAACGGCACCGGGCATTGATTCAGTGTAGCATTTCAGAGCCATTACTGCACACCACTGTGTCAAGGCACATTAGAGGGCACTTGCCAATAGCAGAAAGCAAATCCCAAGCTGGCAAAGACAAACGCTGGGTCATTTGTTTGCAAAGATGTCTTCTTTTATATGTCAACGTTACAAGCATACTTTTGGAAAAACTTGAAGAGTTGTGCAAAACGTGAATTAAAAAACAGAATGCAATAACTTGTAACTCTCATAAACCCAGAGGAATATATCTAAAAAAAATTAGGACAAGGTTTACGTGTTTACCACTGTGCAGCACCCCCTCTTTTTTCTTTCATGCTGATTATATCATCTTGCTGAAATATGCAAAGCCTTCCCTGAAAAGGACATTGACTAGATGGAAGGGCGTTGTTATGATGCCCATGCCAGAGGCACCAATGCACCCCCATACCATCAGAGAGGTAGGCATTTGAACTGAGTTCCCATAATTCTCTTGGTGGTTTCTCTCCTCTTTGGTACCAAGTCTGTGGAATCTGTGGTTTGTAAAACATAATTAAAATGTTTGGTTTATCTGTCCCCAGAACAACATTATGTCATGTGGACCAGTTTCTTTAAGTGAGAAACGTTTCATCCTCCATCCTGAGGACTTCGTCAGTCTATGGTCTGCCGAACAGATCTGTCCCATAGGCAGCTTTCACTGCTGTGTTTCAAGCCAACTTCCTGTTGGAAACTCAGAAGTAGGCTTTTAACATGTACAAAACACACCCATCCAAAACAATCAGTCATCATGTACAGCAATCAAATGTTTTAGGACAGATGGTCAACTTGCTACTCACAGAAACAGCCTGAGGACAACCAAGGCCAAAGTGGTTCAGAAAAAGGGTTGTAAGCTCAATCATCCATTACAACCCTTTGTCCACAGAACAGTTTCCCACTTTGCCTCAATTCATTTTAAATGACCAGAGAAGACAGCAGTGTTTCTTGTTGGTGTCCACAAATGTCTTCTTTCTTGCATGATACAGCTTCAAGCAGCATTTGTTGATGGCACAGTGGAATGTGTCAACAGATAAAGATGTGTGGGAGTGTTTTTGAGCCCATGCAGTGATGGAACCAAACCTGTTTTTAATGCATTGGCCGTGAGGGCCCTAGGATCACAAACGTCCAACACTGACTTTCAGCCATGTCCTTTGAGCTCTGATGTGTCTCCAGTTGCTTTAAAACTATTGACGATACAGTATTAGGTGGTGATCAGATAAAAAATATCTATTTTTATTTATTTTATTTTTTAATTTATTCATTTTACATTAAAAAACCAAAAGAAAAATATAAAACCATTTCACATATTATAAGAAAAGAAAACATAAAATGAAAGGTGGCAGAAAAAAGAAGAAATCTTATTTTATCTGCCCCTTTTTTCAAAAAAAACAAAACAATTCAAACAATAATTATCTATAAGTAACAGAGCTAAAAAGAGTAACTCATCACAATCTTCAATTTATAGTACATTAAACATTTAACCGAACATTTTAGTATTTTGTTAACAGTTTATTTTTGATCATTTTTTTAAACATAAGCACTGATTTTGCATTTTTAACATGATTTCCCAAACCGTTCCACAAATCAACTCCCTGTATTGAAATAGACCTTCCCTTTAAACTAGCTTTGTACCGTGGTTTTGCAAAAATCTCAGTTCCCTTAAGACTGTAACAGCTTTTTCTCTTAAAGTGGACCACACATGCAAAATTCACTTTTTAATGTTTTTTTTACTCAACTTTGGGTATTTACTTCATAAAAAAACAGTCCTAAGGCCAAAAAAATGCACCCAGTGGTTTATTTACTCTAAGTAGATTTATTTTACTGTGATAAGATAGGTTTCGTTTTGAAATCAATCGCGCTTGTGACGTCACAAGTGCCAGGACAACCCACCCCAACATGAGTCCAGCCCCTCACCTAGCAACCCTAGGCTCAACCCACTTCTGTATTAAACACATGACTGTTGTTTTTCATGATTTCATCTCATCTTTTGTTTATATGTTCTTAATTTCATGTGTACAGCACTTTGTTGCAGCTGTGTTTTTTTTAAATGGCTTTATAAATAAAGTATAATTGTTATTTTTATGTTTTAGTTCAATTTTTAGTGTATTTGCGATCGCTCCCAACGCGCAGCCGGCAAAAATTAAACGAGCAGACCCCCGGCGTAGGGACCGGCGGCAACGGGACCCTCTTCTGGCGGATGGAGCGGAGCTTCAACTGTACAGCCTCGCTGCAGCCTCGCAGCAGCGAGGACCTTCTCCTTACGGATTAATTTACGGGAGACACTTGGTGAACTTTGTGTTGTCTTGACTGGAACAGCGATAACTCCCAAAATCGCCGCGTGCAACGAGCGGAGCTGGCGAACACCGGAAGAGGAACAAGCTAACATTAGCATCGGATTCGGGTGGTCTCATGCTAAAAGGAGCAGCAAATTGCGGCGCGCTCAGACGGGTTTCGGTAAGTTATCTTAAGCTAGCACTAACAGTAAGTCAAATGAGTAATAAAAAAAGAGCTAATTTTAAAACAACAACACATTACAGATACTGGCTGTTACAGAGGGCGTAAACAGATCTTTGAAGGGCGTGGACATGACATCTCATTATCATAAACCGGTCGTTCAAAACGAAAGTTAAAAATGGCAGAATTAAAAAGGGTATAATTAATTATCTAAGAATTATTTTGTGTATTAAAATGAATTAATATTGTCAAGATAGCACACAGACATAACATAAAAATTTTAAAGACCTATACAGTATGTGGTCCCCTTTCACAAAAAGCATTTGAATGTTTGAAGGTAGTGTATTATTATGTGCTGTATACATCCATCCATCCATTATCTTTTACGCGCTTCTTCCATTTTGGGTCACGGGGGTCGCCGGTGCCCATGTCCAGCAATCACTGTACGAGGGGCAGGGTTCACCCTGGACGGGTCGCAAGTCCATCACAGGGCCACATAGAGACAAACGAGACAGACAACCATTCACTTGATCAATCAAAATAAAAAATAGATGTGACTGTAAATCCCTGCACATCTTTAAGTCCAAGAAGAGATTCAGTCTTTCTAATACTCAGTTGTCACCAGTTAACCTTTCTTTTGTTGCCTCTTCCTGCACTTTAATGAAAAAAAGACAGAGGTACTTGTTTTTGGACCTAGTGGAGCTTGTTCGAGCCCTCCAGTTGACTTATGGTACGTCCACACCTAACAGCGTTTCAACTTCAAAAAAGCTCGTCACGCACGCAAGTGGACGCACTGGACCCACAGTGGTGTCCAGACCAGAACGCGAAACTGCGGCGGTGTGGCGGCGGGGGGTGTGGGAGGAGCTTACCGGTATACCGAGTTCCTCACTGCACTCCGCCAGGCAAGGAGCTTTTTATTTCTGTCTCTGTAGAGCAGACTTGACTGGTTGTGAAGGACTTGTCGCGAACACACAGCTACAATGAGTTTCTCTTCCATAGTACACGACTTTGCGGGTTTTTTCTGTGTCCCACAAACAATACGTCACATAGTTGCGCAATACCCCGTCCCCTCGTTTCCGCGTCACATAGGGACTCTCCCCCTCTCTTCTCCCCCGACTCTCCCTGATCAACCAATCAGGGAGAGTTGAACGGCGTTTGAACGGCGAAATCATCAACATGTTCAAGGCGTGCTTTGGAGGCTGACGCGGGTTCACGTGCACGAAAAACGCTTTCCAGCACGCTCAACACGCACGTGACGTGACGCCCGACGCCAAGACGCGCCTGGAGGCGCGTCCCCCATTGACTTTGCATGTAAACTGGACGCTCCTGCAGTTGAAACACTGTTAGGTGTGGACGTACCATTAGACCCCCTGACAATGTATGTAAAATCTACAATTACAACTCTTGGTTTTAAGATGGACAGTGATTTTAAGCTTGAGAGTCAAATAAGGGCCACAGTAAAGTCTGGTTTTTATCATTTGACAAAACTGGCAAAGGTGAAACCTATTCTTTCATGGCAGCAGTTCGAAACAGTAATCCATGCCTTCATTTCATCACAGCTGGATTACTGTAATTCTCTCCATCTTGGAGTCAGCCAGTCCTCACTTGCACGTCTGCAGCTGGTGCAAAATGCTGCTGCACGTCTTTTAACTGGAACACGCAAAAGAGAGCACATCACACCTGTCCTGGCTTCTCTCCACTGGCTGCCCGTGTATTTTAGAGTTCATTTTAAAATTCTTTTGTTTGTTTTTAAGGTTTTAAACAGCCTTGCCCCCCCTTATTTGGCAGAGCTTCTACACCATTACACTCCATCCCGGTCACTCAGGTCTGCTGACCAGCTGCTCCTGGTCATTCCAAGAGTAAGAGGAAGCTTCGAGGAGACAGGGCCTTCTCTGTTAGTGCCCCTGAGTTATGGAATGCTCTGCCTTTACACATTTGACAGGCCCCCTCACTGTCCATTTTTAAAACCCGTATGAAAACTTATTTATACCCATTGTTCTTCAACCCAACTGTGACTTGATTTTACTTCATTTTTATTGGTATTGATTTTATCTGTTTAACTTGTAATTTTATTGTATTTTAAATTGAGTTTTTAGTTCACTTGTGTTAGTTTTGTAGGTCTGTTTTTATGCTTTCTTTTATCTTGTTTGTAACTGATGTTCAGCACTTTGTTTCAGCTGTGGCTGTGTTAAAGGCTTTATAAAAAAAGCTGCTGCTGCTGCTGCTGCTGCTGCTGCTGCTGATGATGATTTTTTAATGTGTTGCTGTTTTCAAATTAAAAAAAATAACGCTTTTTAAATAAAAATAAAAAAACCATGGTGGAATTTCTTAGTTTAAGCATTTTATATATTTACTGTGCTCTATTGTGATTACAATTGGCCCATGAAATTAGCAAAACATCGCACTCAGTCTCTATTGTCATTTTTCACAGTGTCCAAACTTTTTCAGAGTTGGGGCTGTAAATGAGGGCTGAAGTCATCACGCAGCAGATCAACGCTCTTGACCTCGGTGAACAAGTTGAGAGGATTTATTTCATTCAGCAGGACTCGATGTGGCATGAAAGCATACAAATCTAATCCAGTCTGAGCCCCTGGAGAATATTTATTCATTAACATTAAATAAAGTGTGCTCAACTCAACATGGAAAATGACGTTATGCTCTGGTGGCTATGAGCGCATAATTACAAAATGGAGATCCAACAAGGAGAGTTATGGAGATGGTGCCATTCATATCCATTAATTACAGTTTGACAGCTTTTATAGAAGGTCTGCTCTGACGGTTTATCGGCCTGCGGGGGAAACTGAAGGGTGAGATTCATAGATGATCACAAAAAAAATACTATTATGGCCTGATGCAACCAATTGGAGCCTTTCAAGCCTTAAGCGACACACACTGAATTGACACTGAATATAAAAATACAGACAAACATAAAGGCCACAGCGGTAAAGTACAATAAAAACAGAAAGTTCAGTAGCTCTGATTGCTTTCACCTGCAGCTGAAAGAGGAAGACAGATAAATATGTTTTTGTGTGTCTAAGCCAAAAAAAGGTTGTTTATTTATAGATACAGTATTAAGCTAAAATTTGGTGTGGTAGTAGCTGAGATACATATTTAACACTTACTCTGAGCACTAACACATTGAATGTAAGCTTTGTTTAAAACATTATTAACTTTAGGTGTCATGGGTCCAGGGTGGACAGGTCTCCAGTCCATCACTTTAAAACATAGATACAAACAACCAGCCACTCTCTCACTCACACCTAGGGACAATTTAGATGCCAGTCAGACTAACATGCATGTTTTTGGTGTGTACGGGAGGTGTAGCAACTTCGATCCACAAAATAAAGTCACTGCCGACGGAGTAGAGTTTGTTCTGTGACGTCTCCTTGCTGAGTCCACCTTGTATTTTGCGTATTTATTAAAACTAACAATTACTTTTGCCGTCCAGCAAACAGTGCCTGTATTAATTTACATGTTGGTAAGTATAACTAAAAAAGATAAGATTTCAATCAAAAAAGTGATTTTTAAAAATGACGTTTCCAAACTGAAGATCCTGCAGTGACGGTCAACCGAGAAGCTTGCAAGAAACCCTACTAACCCAACACCAAGTGCAATTACCTAGATCAACTAATGTGTTAATTCAACCTTTATTTAGGCAGGTTAATCCCATTGAGCCTCGATGACTCATTTACAAGAGAGAACTGGTTTCAACAAAGAATGATGACAACAGCAACAGTAGATTTTCCATGGACAATCAACAATAGACTAACATAAGAGAGAAATACAGATTATTATTTTTTAACAGATTAAAACAAAGATGTCAAAGTAGCAAAGCAGACAGATTATAAGGCAGATGTAGAAAATCAAAAACAGGAACATGTCTGCATTGGTTTTTGCCAGGATTCCAACAGATTCTTAAAGCCATTTAGAGAAGTCAAGGTCGAGAGCTTCAGATCTTTTTGTAAGATATTCCAGGAGCGGAGCAGGAGAAGGCTCTTTTGCCAAGTTCAGTCCTCACTGACGGAACACTGCAGGTAATCATGTCCTGACAGCGCATGCTGTAGCTGCACTCACGCAGAGACGTGTAGGAGGAGATGCATGAAGGCAGCAGACCGAGAAGTGATTTAAAGATGAAAATGTGCCAGTGGAAGAGTCTGCGTGAAGTTAATGATGTCCACCCCTCATGTAATTACCTGCAGGGTTGGTCAAATCTGAACACCTGTGCCACCATAAACAACACAACACACAACAGTCTGGAAAAGTTAAGTCTGGTCCTTTGGACGGGTTCAAAAAACAAAAAATTGTAGAAATAATTTGTCTTTCGTCCAAAAGACTTCTTCAGTCAGAAGTATATGGAGAAAAGCCCTGCATGCACGGAGAGAACATGCAAACTCTAACCAGAAAGGCCCCCGGACCGGGATTTGAACCAGGGTAACCTATGTGCTAAGAGGCAGCAGCTCTACCTTCTGCGCCACCGTGAGGCCGAAACTATGTTCATCTGTTAGCAAAATAACTAATGAATTAATGCAATATTTTGATGAAAATTTCAAGAACTGTTCTTCGGATGTTTATTTATAACTGATTACTTTTTGAATGTAACCACATTTAAAATGGCCACCACAGCTAATCAACATTAGCAAACACAGAATGGGCTACTGTATAGACCCATTTACAGCCTACGTCATCAAGCAGCTGCGCGCGCAGCGTGGCTACAGCAGTATGACGGCTCGTAGTGTATTATCAAGCTACGCTAGCGTGTTATCGGTAAAATGATCGCAAAGCTTACTTTAATAAGTTAACTTTGAGCAATGGCCATCAGCTTCCTGATCCGTGTACAGTTACTGAATGGGAGTATGACGTTAGTAAGTGAAGTTAGAAAAGCTACGAGCATACAAATCACTCGATGCGTATGACTACGTTGTTTGTGGACATGTACAGGAAGTGCGTTATAAAGATATGGACGCAGATTTCTGTGTTTTAAAGTCCAAAGTCCTCCCCAGTCAGAGACAAGGTGCAAAGACTACAATGTATGAGGCTTGGGTAATTGTCAACAAAGTGGAGAACTACATTCTCACAGCAAGCTGCACCTGTATGGCAGGGTAAGTTAATTTTGGTTCCTGATATGCATAATTTGCTTCTGTTTTAGGCCACTGAAATTTTAGATTTTACATAATTTTCAGTGTAAAATGTTTTATTATCATTGCTCAGATAACTTAGTCATTACATATTCCAAAATATTCATCCAGAGGTCACAGTGGCTTGAATTACAAAATCTAATGAAAATCAGAAATGTTTATTTATTTACAATCAAAGTCTGAACTTGGTCAGGAAACATTCAGAACATAATATAACATACATTGGCCTCTACTCCTAATTACAAATTGTTTGAGCCACTAAAACATTTAATTTTTCATCATTATTAAAAGAGAAGTGGCTATAATCATTTTTAACAGTCTGAACTTCACAGGTAAAATAGAACCCAGCTAAGTGCAGTCTGGAGCCCTGCGTTTACATTTTCATCTCACCTTTGAAGATGTGGATGTAATATACCACCCTAACTACATTTGTTTGTTCTTTTAACAGTGCTGACAGATGACGACATCCAAGAACTGCGGGCTGTGGACCCAGTTTGTGCAGTGATGACAAGCTTGGACAATAGTGACACGTACACCGCTTCATCTGACCACAACTATGAGGAGCATCTAGATTTACCTGAGTTTTATTTAGCACATCATCCAGAGACCTCACACCCAATGAACTAAAGGTGAAATGTGAGGAAACATTTGTCCTGCTGAAAACTAAACACACGCCCTATCAGTGTAAAAGATTTTGTGCATAAAGAACTTCGAAATGTCCGATTTTTTTATACTTTATGTTGTGTACCACCGTAGATGTTATAGGTGGTCTGTTATTTACCTTGATCTTTGCAGTCATCCAATAATCTGATGTTTGTTGTTTTAAATAAATCTTATATTAAACATCTTAATTTTTTTGTAGGCTTCTAGCCTGTTTTTGATGTCATATTCAATTATTTGGATTAATTTTGAACCACATTATACCTGTATTTACAATTTTGAAGAAATACACAGGTTATAATTTAATTAAATTGTTTGTTTATTGTTAGACAGGTGACAATTTATTGCACTTAACAGTTGAATAAGAAAACGGAGATCCTTCCAGTTTATGTTTTAACTTTTGATGTTCAGCCTGTAGCGTGTCAAACTCCTGACGCAGGTGGGCATATTCATTCTGAAGTTGACAGTGCCTCAGGTTCAGATCATCATATTCAGTCCTCGGGACTACATCTTCTTGTGCTGAAAGTTATGAAAAGAAACGGTAAGCAAATGCACCAAAAAGCAGGAAGCAACACTTTATGCTCTGACACAGAATGTGCCTGTGCTGTGAAGTGTGTTCTTTTTTAGCTGATTAAATGTGAACAATATTTAGCTGTACACATTGGGGTCAAAACTGCAAGCAAACCATTCTGGTTTGAATAAAATATGAGCAGAATGTTGGTTGACGCCCTAGTATTTCAGAAATATTAAATCTATCTATAATTAATTAATCAAACAATCAATTTATTAAAAAGTTTGTTAGATAGGACCTAATATATTTGTACCAGGGTCATGTTCCATGTTGGATTCTTGTTGTTGATCTGAAGTGACACTGCCAGGGCTGGGTTGATGTGATGACTTGTGCACACCAGCATCTCTCGTCTTTTTCCTCTGGTACCTAAAATAAAAATATGTGAAGATGTAGTGACACACAGTAAATAAACATTTACACATCTACTTTTAATACAGAGCTGTATTTCAAAGCCTGCACTACACCAAAGTATGCTAAAGACCATGACAACAGAACAGAAAAAAAATAGTAAAGACAGGCCAAAGCTAATTATCCATACCTTTCCATCTTCGCTCGTGCTCCCTGGCTTTTAGTGTACACAAACACAGACGGTACGAAGTCAGGACTTCGATAATCCAACGACATTTCCCCTGAAAATAAAGCACATAGGCATTTGTTTATTAAGAGCTAGCTTATTAGCAACTAGCTTCTAGCCAACTTTCCGACCGAATTTAACACCAATAAACTGCGTGTAGTTTTTAAAAACAATGTTTAATGACAACCAGGGTTTATGGTGAAAGAAAACTAGATGAGTAACCTTACCTGATATAAAATGGGCACCGCATACTCGTGCATTTTTGATAAAGTCCTAGCTTATTAGCAACTAGCTTCTAGCCAACTTTCCGGCCGAATTTAACACCACTAAACTGCGTCTAGTTTTTAAAAACAATGGTTAATGACAACCAGGGTTTATGGTGAAATAAAACTAGATGAGTAACCTTACCTGATATAAAATGGGCACCGCATACTCGTGCGTTTTTGATGATGTCGTCGGTCCAATCCACCCGCTTGATGGCCTGAAGCCACAGCTTCCTTCGGTGGCTTTGAAATGGTCGATTGCCTCGAGGTATGCGGTAGAACTTCAGTCCTTCCTTAGAAGACCTATTTGTACAACCATATACGCAACATCCTGACATTTTGTTGCTGGTGGAGGAAATTAATTAGCTCGATTCACTCCGCAACTTTGTTATGCTTGGAAAAATGCCTGGGTGGGTGGAGTCTTCTGTATCCACGTTGCGCGCGCAGCCGTCCTTGTTTACAAACACTAAATGGGTCTATAGTACAGCCTAGCACAGAAGATCAACATCATCAGGTCAGGACTCTGCCGTCTACACTCATCTCCACGCCAGCGGTCACTCTTTCAGGGATGAAGATGTTCACATCCTTGATAGAGAGGAACGATGGTTTGAGAGAGGAGTAAAGGAGGCCATCTTTGTGAAAAGAAACCGTCCATCATTAAACAGAGGTGGAGGCCTCCGGGTTCAACTGTCCCCCACTTACAATGCTGTTATTGCTAGTATCACTCAGCCCTCTGTGAATAGCAAACAACCATCAGGGTGCTAACGATCCATCGTTAGGCTGATGGTCCTCCTTGATCATGTGAGCAGCTGGTTTTGGCTGTCATCAGCAAACTGGTTGATCCACTGTGAGAGGGTGCTATTTATAAGACAGCACCCCAGACTGAGGAAGTCTTTCAGAGGAAAGACGAAATGATTCAACTTTTGTTGTTTGTTTGTTTAGGACCAGACTAAACTTTTTAAAAAATTCTACCTGGATTACTGAGCATGCATCAGGCTATAGTACCTCGTTTATGGTAGGGGATCCGTACCATGAAGCCTCGTGATAAGTGAAAAAAGAAAAAACGTGAAATAGGAATAGAGTACAAGAAGTTAGTAGTAGTTTATATTAGTATATA
>JBBPBX010001314.1:35890-67532 GCA_038048925.1 Garcialebias charrua
CACACACACACACACACACACACACACACACACACACACACACACAGGAGATGTGTAGTTAGAAACCATCTTGTCCCATTCACGTTTAGTTCAGTTCTACTTGGCAGGAATGTAACTGTGCGGCTTCAGATAGGTTCATCAGATAAAATGAGTCACACAGACAAGTTAATTGTAGTTAAATAAGCCAAGAAACTGTGGTGCTTATTGATGCTCTTTTGCAAATGATCTTTTGATTTAGTGCTGATTGGAGTCGTTTAATAATGCTCATTTTCACTAGAAAATACAAAATGGGTTTTCGTCTGAGTCCCAGAAAGGCTTAAAAAGCTACAAATTGTCGTCAGAGTGTTAATTTGGACCTTTATTTGTAATTTAACAAACAGAACATCTCGAGCCTCATCCTTCAGCTGCAAATCGATCTTCCTTGTGAAAACGGCTTACAGTCTGTCACACTCCTTTGATCACATCCACATTATGTTTATTGGGAAACAATCTCCACTGCCTCTTTGCTTCAAAATACAAATTGCTGCTGAATGAGATGTTTTCCTACGTATTGTTAAAGCACATCTCTGCCCCTGAGCTGATGAACACCGAACATCTTCAGGTCATTATATTTCTGTCAGTGACTTCTGTCGTCATCTCTCCATATAATGAATGCCTCCGAGTGTTGTGAGTTCCCGTGGATTCTCCCCACTCAGAGTGGTTCTCATGCAAAATTCAACAATTGATCGCTGTTCACAGTTGAGTGGTCAACTAAGTGTGTCGAACGAAACACAAAGCATCCAGTGTAACTATTAGTAATTATTTGTAATTCATGTGATTTGTTTAGGTTTCTGTGTTATTGTGAATTTTCAACGAAGCGCCTCAGCAGCGTGTAATGAGAGCCGCTCGTTTTCGATGTGTCAGCTGAAAACTGCTGAGGGCAGGTGATTTTCACTCCACCACTGGCAATAAAAGCCATTCTAAATGCTGAATATACTACAGTCTGGTATTGACCCGTTATGACCCGAGGCGTCAAATTAAAAAGCCTCCTACTTCCCAGAGGGAGAATGGAAGAAAAAAATAAAGCCGAAAATATTTATTTCTTGGCTTCCACAAAAAACTTGTTTCCTCATGGAAAACAACTAAAGGGCTGAAGGGATGCCTCTCAGATCATCTTGTGTTTAGAAATGACAGAGTTGTACTTGTTTTAGTAAAACCATGAAAATAAAGTTGTGCACAATCATGATATCATAAAATGTTACAGTCGGTGTAAGTGTTGTGAAAAACTCAGAGCAACTACCAAAGATAATCTTAGCTTATTATATGTAAAAGTGACAGAGTTCCAGTAGTCCCTCGCGACGTCGCCGTTCGTTTTTCACGGACTCGCTCTATAGCGGTTTTTCAAAGTAAGACTGGAGCTGACACACAATTGACTGATTGATGGATGAGTCAGTCAGAGTCAGAGTCAGAGAGTCTTTATTGTCATTTGCACCGCATGTAGCACCCGCAGTCGTGGTGTAAATAACTACAGTAAACTGTTGTGATCTTGTCCAAATGATATGTGGCTGGTGTGATCTACTTTTTCTTCCACCTGTGCAAGTAATGCTTGTAAGTGAGTATTTAATTCATTATTTTCTTTACTTTATTTTAGTTTAATTTTAATTCCTTATTTTATTATTTTTAGTGTTTAAAACAACATTTTCACATACTTTGTGTGTGCTGTTTTTTAGTTGGGTTTTTTTGGTTCGTAAATGAGACACTACTCGTGAGTTTAAAATAAATAAATTACTTTGATGTCTTGAGTTCTTTATGCAGCTTTGATGTTTATTTTGTGAGTGAGTGTGTGTGTGTGTTGTGGGGGGGGGGCGAACACGTTGCGTGTGTTTGCACAAAGTAATGGTATCGGGTTTGGTTTAATCGATATTTGCTTGTAAGCAAGTATGTACAGTACTGTATGTCGGAACTTGAATCAAGACAGTGTTGCCAGATAGTCGAAGTTTTTCAGGCAAAAAAACTGTTAAAAAATGCCACATCACACATAGACCAAAACAACAACATCATATCCACTCAATATTTTTAGACACCAAATTAAAGCCTCATCACATTTAAATATGGAATTTATTTGAAGTAATTCCGTGATATCCAGCTTAAACGTAGTGCAAAATTGTAACTAAAAGTTTTAAAAAAAAGTTAACAAAAAAAGGCTTTAGACACCAAATTAAAGCCTCATCACATTTAAATATGGAATTTATTCAAGTAATCCCGTGATATCCAGCTTAAAAGTAGTGCAAATTTGTAAATAAAAGTAAAAAAAAAAAAAGTTTAACAGAAAAACAAACAAAAAAAGCTTTAGACAACAAATTAAAGCCTCATCACATTTAAATATGGAATTTATTTGAAGTAAATACGTGATTAAAAGTAGTGCAAAATTGTAAATAAAGGTTTTTAGAAAAAAGTAACCAAAAAAACAAAAAAATAAAGCTTCCGGTTTTAGACGCGGGCGGAGCATAATATTATCAGCGATAGTAACGTAACTTTAAACATGCTAGACTGTACAGGATGGACAGTTTGTTCGATACCTATGGTAATGATAACAGATGATAGCGCCCATTTAATGAACTGATAACATCCGAAGCGGGTGGCATGTAGTACATGTGATGAAAACGAGATTATGTACACGGGGTCCCAGTTACATCCAACAACAAATGCAAGAGAAAAACAGTAATAACATCTAGGATTAACTAAGAAAAACATCAACTAGTAATACACTAAGCCCTAATGTAGTGGAAAAACATCATTATAAACAGCAGCACGAACATGAGTCTGTATGAGCAGATGGTCACAGATGAACACAGCAACAAGAAAACAGATCAGCATCAGCATGATGTGATATTTTGCAGTGATTATTCTTATTATTTATTTATTCATGAGTCTAACAGCCTCAGGGTAGAAGCTGTTCCTCAGTCTAGTGGTTCTACATTTGATGCTCCTCAACCTCCGTCCTGAGGGGAGTGGGGCAAAGAGTGAGTGTGCTGGGTGAGTGAGGTCTTTCATGATGCAGGTGGCTCTTTTCCTGCATCTGGAGGTGTAAATGTCTGTGATGGTGGGGAGACTGACTCCAACAGACTTCTGTGCAGCCTTCACCACTCTCTGTAGAGCTTTCCTCTCTGCAACTGTGCAGCCTCCATGCCACACGTTGATGCTGGAGCACAGGATGCTCTCCACTGCACACCTGTAGAAGGAGGTGAGGACTGGGCTGCTCAGACCAGCTCGTCTCAGCCGTCTGAGGAAGTAGAGTCTCTGATGACCTTTCTTGATCAGGCTGGTGGTGTTGTTGCTCCAGCTGAGGTTATCATTCAAGTGTACACCCAAGTATTTGTAGCTGGAGACCACTTCCACTGCAGATCCACTTATGTTCAGTGGGGCGTGGGTGTGTTTGTTCCTTCTGAAGTCCACAATCATCTCCTTTGTCTTCTTCACATTCATGTGAAGGTTATTCTCTTTGCACCAGCTCTCCAGGTGTTCCACCTCCTGTCTGTAGCTGGACTCATCATTGTTTGTGATGCATCCCACCACCGCTGTATCATCTGCAAACTTTACAATATGACAGCCTGGATGTGTGGCTGTACAATCATATGTGAGCAGAGTGAACAGAAGAGGGCTCAGCACACATCCTTGAGGAGAGCCAGTGCTGAGGGTTATGGTGGAGGAGGAGAAGTTGTGGATCTTCACGGACTGTGGTCTGTCTGTTAAGAAGTCTAGTACCCAGTTACAAATGGAGGGGCTTAGTCCAAGTGTAGATAGTTTGTCTATCAGAGTTTGGGGGATCATGGTGTTGAAGGCAGATGTGAAGTCCACAAAGAGCAGACGCACGTATGAGTCCTTCTGATCCAGGTGGGTGAGAGCAGTGTGGACCACAGAGGAGATGGCGTCCTCTGTTGATCGGTTCTCGCGGTATGCATATTGATGAGGGTCCTCGTTGATGTTGACGGTTGTCTTGATGTGGGACATGACCAGTTTCTCAAAACATTTAGCGACTATCGGGGTGAGAGCCACCGGTCTATAGTCATTCAGACCAGTCACTGTGGAGCTCTTTGGAACTGGGATGATGGTGGCGGTCTTCAGGCAGGTGGGAACTGACTCCAGTGAAAGTGAGGTGGTGAAGATGTCAGCCAGCACCTCACAGAGCTGGTCCGCACATTCCTTCAGAACTTTCCCTGGGATGTTGTCTGGTCCGGTTGCTTTATGAGGGTTGATCCTTCTGAGACTGCCTCTCACTTCTGCTGCGGTCACTCTGAGATGCTCTTCATCTGGTGATGAGGTGAGTCTGGTGCTAGCTGGTCTGTTTGGGTCTTCAAAACATGCATAAAACTTAATGAGGGCATCAGGCAGAGATCCTTTGTAATCTGTCATGCATTTGATGCCCTTCCACATGCTCCGTGGGTCTTGTGAGGTGAACTGTCCCTCGATCCTCTGTGCATATGTGGCCTTGGGCTTCTTAATGCCAGCAATCAGTTCTTTCCTGCTCTTTCTCAGTTCCTCTGTGTTTCCAGACTTGAAGGCAGTGTTCCTGGCTGCCAGCAGGGTGCGGACTTCTTTATTTAACCAGGGTTTTGTGTTGGGGTAAAATTTAACATATTTTTTTATGGATACATTTTCAGAGCATGTGCTAATATAACCCAGAACTGAGGAAGCATAAAGTTCCAGATCCACTGAGCTCCCATTCATAGCTGCCTCCCTGAAAACAGACCAGTTTGTATTTTCAAAACAGTCTCTCAGCGTGGGGGTGCTACCTTGAAGCCAAACTTTTATCTCTCTTTGTTCCGGCTTAAAGCGTCTGAGTGGGGGAAGCTGTCCTGGGACCAAGATCAAAGAGGAGTGGTGTGGCTTCGCCGTGTACGAATAACAGGCCTGTGTGTATGTATATANCCGGTTGACAACTGCTGGCCCCCGCTCATTTTGGTACAAACGGCGTACAGCACAGGCGTGTCTCGTAGCCCCCAGCAGAACTGCTGAGCGCCCTACCTACCGAACTGTCCACATCACCCCCACCCCCAGAAGATAACTGACCGCACTGCCATAGCGCTATGCTAGCGGCGCACAGTACGGATGCGCTAGCTAGCTACAGAGGTAGTGCTACGAGTCCCTCAACCCACCCCTGGTCGACAACTGTCTGCGCAAACGGTGAGCAACACAGATGTGTCTCTGCCTCCACCTCACCATACCCCCGATCAAAAGAGACGAGCACCCTGCCAAGAAAAGTATTGTAGGCGAAACACTGGTAACACCCTTTTTGGAACTTTTGTGTGGGGAATAAATGATTTTTTCCAAAATAAATTTGAACTTAATGACACTTTTTTTTTTTAGCTCACAGCTACTACCACACCAAATTCCTGGTCTAAATTTGTAAAACTGACTGATACACATTTTTTTTGGTAAATCGGTTTGACTTGAAAAGTTAGTCAGTTGTAGATCATCCAATGATCAACCTGTGAAGGACTTGCGACCTGCCCAGGGTGTACCACGCCCCTCGCACAGTGATTGCCGGACATGGGTACCGGCGACCCTCGTGACTCGAAATGGACGAAGCGGATAAAAGATGATGGATGGATCATCCAATGATCATCCAGTACACCCAATACTTTTTGCAGTATTTTTCAACCTGTCCATTGGTTCTTGAGGTATTTTGGTATGTTAAAGTCCACCTTCGCCGTTTGGCTGCAAACCATAATAAAACTGTCATGTAGAAAAGTGGGTATTTTAACTTAAAGATGAAGCACATGACCACTGGATTAAAACTCCAAGCACTGGGGCTACTGAGGCAATAAATCTTTTTAAATATTCATTGTAGCGTATAAAGTAACAAATGAATCCCTTCGGTGTGGTCAGAGTCACACAAAGGTCAAATTTGCACAATCATTGCTTAAACATTGACAATTCTGATTAAATGCGTCCTTTGTCACAAAATACATTTCCTGAGAGTCCTTGTACATTACCCCCTGCTCAGAAATAGTCTAAAATAGAACAATTAAGGATGGAAAGCAATGTTTTTCTTTTAATTGTATCGCTATGTTTACTCGACAACAAATTGGTAAAGGAATTTCAATACCCTCCCAATATAATGGAATTTTTAAGGCGCTCAATAAAGTTGCAGTTTAAAGGGTAAATTTACCAAACGCATATGTTATGCCTGTGAGTGTGCACCACTGGAAACGAGTTGTACTGCAACGGAATAACCGGCACAGTCTTCCTTAAGAGAAACGATAACTTGAGTTTCCATGGGGTTTCCATTTGTATTTTTTATCTTTCATACCCTTTAACAAGACAAATGAGGCAAAAACAAGCTTTTGGCTACTTTCACTAATGGCGCCATTCATCTCTCGTTCTAATATTCTTGATCATTTCCAAAACAGTGGCTAGTAGATGAAGTGGGAGGACGGAATGCATTTAGAAAGCCTCCTGACAGTCTCTAATCTGCACGTTTACCGCCTTCATTAGAAGATCAAGTGCAGCATTGATTGGGTTGTATAGTTTCTCAGCTTGGAGCTATATACTCGCATTCAGCAAGAAAACTTTGGCTGTAAATGGAAGGTGGGATGGGGGTAGCAGTGAGGTCAACCGAAACCGACAGTGCTGTGTATGTGAAAATGTAGGTGTATTCTCCATCCCAGCGCTGCTTGGTAAACGCGCTTAATGCATGGGGCGGCAGTCTTTTGCGAGCACTTCCCCTCGGTGGTTGGTGACACATGTGTCAACCCAACCTGCTTGCTCAGATGAGCTAACGCTAATGAAATGCGTTGGCCTAAAAAAGCCCATTAACAATGCAATGCATCTAATGGAGGTGATGAAAGGGGGGCTTTGGGGGTGGCCTCCTCTGCGATCGGTAGCTGAAGTAATCAGTTTTCACCTCTCCTCCCCGCAACCTCCTCTTACCTTTTTTTTCCCCTGCTTCCTTTTTGTCATTCCCACCCACTCTGCTGGGAGCGGGGATGTAGGAGTCGGAGACGGGTAAGAAACTCTGCCGCGTTGCATCACCTCTACTCAAAATTCATGCATTCAGCCGGCTCCCCTCTCTAGTTGATCACTTAAAGAGAGGGAACTTGTTCCATTAAGGGCTGAACGTGGACTCTGACAAGACGCAGAGGTGGCGAGGACGGTGGTGCAGATGGATGAGCTGATGGGAAAAGACGAGGATGCTCTGTAATGGTTAGGCAACATGTTTAGTCATGGTCCTGGTAATCTCTGTTGACCTTGGCTGGCTGGATTTCTGCAGTACTGCATTGATATACACTCAGTTAAGAGAGAGGTCCTCAGTTTGTCTTTGAATCTGTTTGCTGTCCATCTACCCCCCTCCCCCAACCCCTTCTTTCTTTCTCCACTTGCATGCATTACTGGCAACTGTCTCAGTCTCATCCATTCATCTTGCTTTTTCCCATACTGTCTATAAAAGAATCACAGACTTCAGAATTTATGGTGGCATCTCAATTAGGCTGGTGTCAGAATTTGGCAGGCTGACGGGGGTTTTAGGGTTATTTTTATAGCATTCCTGCCGTATTAGATAATGTGCAGCCAAGCAAGTTGGCAAAGACGAGAGAAATGGAAGGAGAAATGACAAACACGGACCTCAAATGAACCTGGATGTTTAGTTTGCTTCTTTCCTCCCATTCCATACGTCTTTACAACGAGATTCTTGAGGTCCAAGGGTAACGTTAGCTACTAACCGTCGGGGACGCTGGAGCAGAATCTGAGATTTAGTCCAGACTCGATTTGATTAATATACTGTTTGCTCTTTTTTGGTTACCACGGGGAGACAGGCAAGGCAGAGATGATTCAGGACATTAACTCAGTGTCTCTGTGAAAAGAAAAACTAAACATTGAAGTCGTTTTTTTTTTTTGTTCGAATGCCTAGAACGCCAAAGTTTTAGAGAAAAATCTTAGTTATCGGTTAGCTCATGGTATGTATTAAAAATGACTCAGCTTTTCCTACGCTACTTTTTTACTGAATATATTTATATTTATTTTTTATTTAACCTTTATACAGGTTAGTCTCACTGAGTCACGAGGACTCATTTTCAAGGGAAACCTGTTTTAGACTGACATGTAAAGTACAGTCAACATTATGCAACTTTAAAAAACAATAAAAATAAAAATAGTGTTATAAAACACAATATTTGCAGTCTGGTCCTGTTAGCAGAGTGGTTCTGTCAGCGGTGAGGTCCTAGCAGCATTTTAGCAATGTGGTACTGTTTGCAGCATGGTCCTGTTAGCAGCATGGTCCTGTTAGCAGTGTGGTCCTCTTAGTTGCATGGTTCTGGCAGCTGAGTGGTCCTCTTAGGAGTATGGTCCTCTTAACAGCATGTTAGCAGCATGATCCTGTTAGCAACATGTTCTTGTTAGCAGCATGGTCCTCTTAACAGATTTGTTCTGTTAGCAGATTTGTTCTGTTAATAGCATGGTCCTGTTAGCAACGTGTTAGCTGTTAGCAGCATGGGCCTGTTAGCAGCGTGGGCCTGTTAGTGGCGTGTTAGCAGCATGGTACAGTTTATAGCATGGTACTGTTAGAAGTGTGATCCTGTTAGCTGATTCGTCCTGTTAGCAGCGTGGTCCTGTTAGCAGTGTGGTCCTCTTGGCTGTATGGTTCTGTTAGCTGAGTGGTCCTCTTAGCAGTTTGGTCTTCTTAACAGCATGTTAGCAGCATGAGCCAGTTAGCAGCATGGTCCTATTAACATATTTGTTCTGTTAGCGGATTTGTTCTGTTAACAGCATTGTCCTGTTAGCAACATGTTAGCTGTTAGCAGTGTGGGCCTGTTAACAGTGTGGTTCTGTTAGCAATGTGGTACTCTTAGCAGCATGCTCCTGTTAGCAGTGTGGTCCTCTTAGTTGCATGGTTCTGTTAGCTGAGTGGTCCTCTTAGGAGTATGGTCCTCTTAACAGCATGTTAGCAGCATGATCCTGTTAGCAACATGTTCTTGTTAGCAGCATGGTCCTGTTAACTGCATGGGCCTGTTAGCAGCGTGGGCCTGTTAGTGGTGTGTTAGCAGCATGGTACAGTTTGTAGCATGGTACTGTTAGAAGTGTGATCCTGTTAGCAGAATGGTCCTGTTAGCAGCGTGGTCCTGTTAGCAGCATGGTCCTCTTAGCTGCATGGTTCTGTTAGCTGAGTGGTCATCTTAGCAGTTTGGTCTTCTTAACAAAATGTTATCAGCATGATCCAGTTATCAGCATGTTCCTGTTAGCAGCATGGTCCTGTTAACAGATTTGTTCTGTTGGCGGATTGGTTCTGTTAACATCATGGTCCTATTAGCAACATGTTAGCTGTTAGCAGCATGGGCCTGTTAGCAGCGTGGGCCTGTTAGCATCATAGTACTCTTAGCAGCATGGTTCTGTTAGCAGTGTGGTTCTGTTAGCAGCATGGTCCTGTTAGCAGCATGGTCCTGTTAGCATCATGGTACTCTTAGCAGCATGGTTCTGTTAGCAGCATGGTCCTGTTAGCATCATGGTACTCTTAGCAGCATGGTTCTGTTAGCAGCATGGTCCTGTTAGCATCATGGTACTCTTAGCAGCATGGTTCTGTTAGCAGCATGGTTCTGTTAGCAGTGTGGTTCTATTAGCAGCATGATCCTGTTAGCAGCATGGTCCTGTTATCAGTGATGAGCTTCGGATAGTGACCCAGTATGAAGCAGAGGAGCGTCTGTTTCTACAGAACCGAACCAGCACACGACTCCATCCTTCCTAATTTAATCCACGGAGCCTTGAGCCCGGTCCTGTCCCAGTTGACAAACTCCTCCCCACCATTCTGCTGTTGGTCCGGATGCTTCAGAGCGGAAGCGTGACGCATCTTCGAGGCATTTGGGGTGAGCAAGCCCAGGCTGCTCTCCCCGGCTTGCGTGTATCTGTAAAAATCCCAGAGTTAAGAGTCATTTTTTGTATTTAACTTTGATTAGCTGGGGCAGCCATTGTGATCTAGGTTCACTCCAAAAGTTCATTAGGTCTAGAACTGCATCTGATGATTACTTTCCAAGGGTTTCATGAAATTTGTCAACTGGTTGGCCGGCCTGTGCAGGCTGGAATTAGACCTACCCCGTGAAGCAGGTTTAAAATGTGGATGATTACCGTATTTTTCGGAGTATAGGTCACATTGTCCTGTTATTACCAATAGATTGGAAAAATCCCAAGATAGGTCGCACCGGAGTATAGGTCGCACCTACGTTTAGCTCTGCTGCAAATGTCTGCCACAGGAGCGCACAGCAAGGCTTTTAAGAAGATTAACACTTAAAAACAATTATTTGTTTGATAAAAATTATAGCAAATATGTGTCTGAGCTGAACTTTTCCTTAATAAATGAACGTAATTGTGAAATGAGCTGGATTTAAAAATTTGTTTTGCCGAAAGTGATAAAAAGCCATATATAGGTCGCACCTGAGTATAGGTCGCAGGCCATGAAAAAATGATAAAAAGGTGCAACCTATACTCCGAAAAATACGGTAATTAATTTTAAATCTTCAGTGGTCGGCCCATTCACCAATGAAAACAGACCTAAAAAATATAATGCAAAGTATTGAAGGCCAACACTTGCTTATGGGTGTTGTATATAGAGGCCTGTAGCGATTAACGGTAAATAAATAAATCTCATGAAAAATGAAAATTATCGACCTCATTTTCATTTATCGGCTTTATCTTTTCTTCGTGTCTCTCTTTGTACAGAAGACAGCTAAACTCCACTGCTTTTTAATGACCCTTCCCTTTCTTTTCTCATTAAAACCCATTTTAACCATCCCAAATCACGCCCTTGGATCGTTAAAAGCAGCTAAGTTGATAAGCCAAGCTACGAGCTAAGCTAACAAACTGACCTCGGGAAAATAATAATAATAATGTGTTACGTATCGTCATTATTGTATGTTCCCACACAATGATGAAATTGGCTCTCTGCTTTAAACCATCACCTGTGGAGCAATGGGCAACTGTGGAAAGCAAAAAACCTCCGTCTTGTCAAAGCTCCAAAATTCACAGTTGAAACTCGTATCTGTCTAAGAAAAATTTTCTGTAAAAAGAAGTTGAGAACTTTTATTTTTTTTTATTAAAAGCTTTGTGTGACAAATTTTATGCTAAAGAGCTCAAACTACACAGAGATTCCGCCATTTTGAGAACCAAAAAAAAAAGGAAAGGAGAGCCGGCCCATGTCTCGTCAATGGGCCTCCCTCCCATTTTTCTTACGAGATGTGCTGCTTGCTCCCACACTGTTCATCCTTCAGCTCAAACAGTCTTATACTGTACTGCCATCCAGTTGTCAAAAAAGGTACTGCGCATAAAATTAACCAACATTTTTTAAATTTGACAATAATGACTAATTCTTGACAAATTTCATACAATATTATCGTTTATCGCAATATTTTCTGAGACAATTAATCATCCAGCAAAAGTTATTATTGTGACAGGCTTATTGTTATATTGTTGATATGACCATAAACACCTTTATAACACCATGCTATACAGATATTGTGAACAAAAGAGCTACATATTATCAACATTAGTTTATATTAATGTAAATGTTGATAAATAATTAAATTAGCCTCGATTGTGACCTTTTCTTTATCTTTGTGCTGCCCTCAGCTAGTTTTTCTTCTGTAATTTTAGACCCCAAAGTCTTTGTATTTGCAAACTAAAATAATTATATTGGCATTTACACCTGTCACAATAAACAATAAATCAATTAGTCACATTATAAATGAAAATTATCAACCTCATTTCATTTATTGGCTTTATCGTTTCTTCTTGTCTTTTTCTACTGGACACTGGATGACACAAGACTCAACTCCGGTGCTCTTCACACTCCCTTTCTATTTTCTCTTTAAAATCCATTTTAACTCCTATTTTTCTTAGAGATGCGCTGCTCGCTCCCTCACTATCCATCCTTCGGTTCAGACTGTCTTATACTGCCATCTAGTGGTCAAAAAAGAAACTGCACATGAAAATTAACCAGCATTTCTTCTTAAAATTGACATTACTATTTATTGTCAAATTTCAAACAATATTATCGTTTATTGCAATAATTTCTGAGGCAATTAATCGCCCAGCAAAATTTGTTATCCTGTCTGTTTCTCATCTGGATGCTAATGCTGTATCGTTTTAACACAGGAATTTGATGCAACCACTTGGTAACTCGTTTTTAGTGCCAAATAGGCTTTGTTGGAATATTTTACTGTTTGAAGGCTTGTAAGGGAAGCGTTTCCTTTAAAGGATGCTGATAAATCTGCCCCAATGCTCTCAACCTGCCGCTTTGCAAAATACTGGATGTTTATTCTTTAAATGGGCATTTGACACTAAACTCGACACTTGATTTTAGTTTTAGAGACTAAAAACACAAGTTCACATGTCTAAAACATCATATGTAGTTTTTATAATCTCGTTATTTGGGTATATTTTTAAAATCCCTCACACATTTTGATAAAGTAGAACCATTACATTATGTTAAATCAGATTTGTGCCAGCTTCTTATACTGAATAATATTTTGGTCCTGCTGTGTTTGTGAGCGCTCGGAGCCTTTGAATAGTTAAAGTCCTGTTCGTTTTGCAGATCTCTTGTTTTGACATTTTGCTTCCAAAGCAAACTGCAGCAATGAATTTTACATGCAGCTTGTTGGGAAGAGATTTACAACCATCCCCTGAATACCACAGGCTTTACAGGCAACTATACACATGAGTTTATTAGTTTGTTTAGGCCGTGTGGAAAAAGTTATACTGGTTTTATATGAACGACGAACGTTTTGGCAATGGAATGATGGTCTCTGTCTAACCATTCTCTTGTCCCGCCCATAACTTTTGATCTTCTCCAGATAATTTAACAAAACTTCATAGACCTATGCTCCATGATCAGACAGCGATGGTACTGTATACATACTTTTCCCCACCCTATCTCCATGGTTAAGGTCACAGATCAAGGTCAAATGTTATACAGAGCCATAGCTGTATTATAGTTTGTCGATGACTGTATAATGTGCCATATATATGGTAATCTTGTCTTTTTTGTGTTTATTTTCTTGAATTGGCTTCACGTTTAAAGAGACAGGCAGCCTGAAGAGCTGAGGAGCAGTTGTCATTTTACTGTGTTCAACCACCTCTGTGGGGATTTTCCTGTTGTTACCTCGCCTGAACTGCAACACAAACCAAAAATCCTACAATTTGCTCTCCTGTAGAAGTGCTACGGTGGCCCTAAGGTGTAAATGAACAACATTTGAAAAAACAGAAATACATTTGAAAAAACAAACAAACAAAAAAACAACCAAAAACAACAACACAGCAACATTTTGAAAAAATAAAAAAAACGGAATTACATTAAGCCAAAGCGGAAATGGCCGGAATCACATTAGACAAAACGGAATTGCTTTAAGCTATAAAAGAAGTGGCCAGAATCACATGAGAAAAAACAGAATTGCGTTATAAAAACGGAATCACATTTAAAAATACGGAATTACATTAAGCCAAGGAAGTTTTTTTAAACTTTATTTTCATTACTACTACCGGTATTTATTATTATTATTATCATTGTTATTGTTATTATTGTTATTGTTTATTAACTTTATTTTTCAAATGTGACTCCATTTGTTCAAATGTAATAGTTTTTTCTAATGTGATTCTGGCCACTTCTGCTTTGGCTTAATGTAATTTTTTTTTTTCTAATGTAATTTTGTTTTTTCTAATTTAATTAAAAAAAAATTCTAATGTTATTCCAGCCACTTCTGCTTCGGACACTTCCACTTTGGCTTAATGCAATTCTGTTTTTTTTGTTGTTTTTTTTCTAATGTGGTTCCGTTTTTTCAAATGTAATTCTGTTTTTTCAAATGTAATTCCATTTTTTTTCAAATGTAATTCCATTTTTTCAAATGTAATTCTGTTTTTTCAAATGTAATTCCATTTTTTTCAAATGTAATTCCATTTTTTCAAATGTAATTCAGTTTTTTCAAATGTAATTCTATTTTTTTCAAATGTAAATCTGTTTTTCAAATGTAATTCCATTTTTTTCAAAAGTATTTTTGTTTTTCAAGTGTAATTCCATTTTTTCAAATGTATTTCTGTTTTTCAAATGTAATTCAATTTTTTCAAATGTAATTATTATTTTTTTTTTCAAATGTTCATTTACACCTTAGGGTCATCGTAAAAATACATATTCTCTGAGTTTTGCTTTTTATTTGTCACACTAATTGACTGATTTCTTCTAATTAACACACCTAGGTTTACTTTTTTGGTGTGTTTTTAGATTTTATCAGGAAGTACATACAGGTGCACTTGAAAAACAAAAGTTCAATTTTCATGTTTCCTTCAGCTGACGAGCTTCATGGAGATGTTGATTTCATTTCCCAGCAGGACTCTGCACCGTCCCACGCCGACAAAGGTGCCAAAAACTGGCTGAGACACTTAATTTTGTTTTTCATTATCTGTAAGCCATAATAATAAAAATCACAAGAAATAAAGTCTTGAAATATTTCACTCTGGGTAATGAATCTATGTAATATATGAGTTTCACTTTCTAAAATGACAAAAAAAAATGGACTTTTCCACGATATTATAATTTTTTGGAGATGCACCTGTACTTCAAATGTATAAGCATGAGTCAGCTGGTTGGATTATAGTGATTATTTCCCTCCTTTAAAGAAAAATCACCTCTTCATGTAACCTTTTTAGCCCTGTTCCTCTACAGTTCTCTGCTTTCCCACCTCACACTGCCATCCATGCAGTGAACCCTGCTTTTAATTAATTATGTGTATGCAAATGTAAACTCCCTGTGCCAGACTCTCCATTTTCATTTTCCAGACCTTTTTTGTTCCTTTCCTTCCCTCATATATAGTAACTGTACCAGAATTTAATGTAAAGTTAATTTGCATTAAGTTTCTAATTTGCTGACGCTGTGAATTAATCCGTCTTTTAAAACTGTTTTGCATCTCTGCACCCAAACGGCTAACAACTATCGGCTTCGTTGTTGCATTTAGAGTGAAAAGATGGGATGCAGTGTTGCTTAATGGAATTTTTATACAGACTTTCTAATTGGAGCCGAAAAGGATGGCCTATTTTGACTTCGGGAAAATGAACTGCTTGTTATCAGTCGGTTGGCTTTGGGGTAAGGGAATTACAGTTTGTGTGTACGGAGGCTTGTTTATGTGTGTAATGAGTGAAGCATATGTGTGTAAATGAGTGTGCAAGGGGTTTAAAGCATATCTGCATGGTTATATAACCACCAAAAAAAGAGACCAGCATGAGATTCTCTTAGTTTATTTATTTAAATCATACTTGAAAGTGTTTCTGACCTAAATTCAAATCTGCCCTGTTTGTTTTAAATTAACTTAAAATAATTGTGCTTCCGTTTCAACAACAACCAAAAAAAAATGAAAATCCATTCATTCTGCCCCACTTGCTTTAAGCGGGGTCATTTAGAGACGGGGACTTTCTGGAAGAGTTTGCACTCGTGCCAGCTTTTAATTATTCATTATTCCAGGCTTGCAGCTTGATTGGTACAATAAATGACTTGCTTGTCGTTCCACATTCATGCCATGAATAAGTCTGTGTGGTTTGTAGACAGTGGCGGAGCTAGACTTTTATTGCTGGGGGGGCCGAGAGGGGGCCAAGGCTATCGGTAAGGGGTCCACAGTGGTAAAAATGGACTTGTCCATTTTTCCCTTAAAATGATACATTCTCTCAGTTTAAACTTTTGATCTGTGATCTAAATATTTTTAAGTTTAGAAATCAAGTCTTTTTTTTATTTATTTATTTATTTATTTAATTTTTTTCATTTCATTAAAATCAAGTAACAACTCAAAAAATAAAAAAAACATCCATTCAAAATAAAATGAAAGGCAGCAGATGAAGAATAATCTTTTAATCTCTGCCCCTTTTTACCCAAAGATACTCACAACAATAATTTACCAAAGAACAAAGTTAACTACATCACCAAATTAAAGACTACATCAACTCAAACAACGATTCAAATAAATTCTTATGCTAGTTTTTCATATTCTTGTTTTAACATTTTCTTCCAGACCATTCCACAATCTTATTCCCTGAATTATTGTACACCGCTCCTTCAAACTGGTACGAAAACAAGGTTTCACAAACATTTCTGTCCCTTTAAGAAAATAAACAACATAAACTTTTTCTAAACAGCTTTAGTGTTTGACTTTGTCCACACTCATAAAACATACAATGAAGTATAAAAAAAAATCAAGAAAAAAAAGAAGAAAAAAAAAAAAGAATAATCTGGGGGGCCCACTGGAGGGCCAATCAGATAGTTGGGGAGCACTGGCCCCCCCGGCCCCCCTCTAGCTCCGCCACTGTTTGTAGACCTGCTGTCTTTTAGACGGCGATAAGATTGAAGCTGTAAATTCAGAAGAAACGTGAAATTGTTTTGGGAGAGGAAAAAAAATGTCTGGATTGAGAGTGGTATTTTTGTTTCCTGCAAAGGCCTAAACTGGAATTAAAAGTCATGAGAAGTGAAGAAATCTGCTCTTGTTGATGTAGTCACGTGATGAAATTTGCTTCAAAACCCATTCTATCCACAAGGTCCAGGCAGAACTCTTTTATCTGTCAGGGTTAAGTGTCAGCTAATGTGTGATTACCGTATTTTTCGCCCCATAAGTCGAGTTTTTTTTCACAATTTGCATGCCCTGTGACTTATAGGCCGAAGCGACGTATTCATGGATTTTTTTCTTCTATATTTATAAACCAAATTTGGCTGAAATAGGACCGTTTTCATTATGACCGAAAATATTGAACACTACCATTTTCAGCCACTAGATGGAAGCAGAGTAGTAAGGCATACCATTCTGTCATGTAATAGGTAAACGTGGCTATAATGACCAATTCAAAAAGTTTACAACAACTGGACTTTATTTGTGTCTTGAACTTTTTTGAATTTTCCATGTTCTGGATGACTCTGCAATATCGCGTGGACATCGGGGGCAGTTCCCTTGGATTGGCAGACTGGGGTGGTGGTTCCCCTATTCAAAAAGGGGGACCGTAGGGTGTGTTCCAACTATAGGGGGATCACACTCTTAAGCCTCCCTGGTAAGGTCTATTCAGGGGTTCTGGAGAGGAGGGTCCGTCGGATAGTCGAACCTCGGATTCAGGAGGAGCAGTGTGGTTTTCGTCCTGGTCGTGGAACACTAGACCAGCTCTACACCCTCAACAGGGTCCTGGAGGGTGCGTGGGAGTTTGCCCAACCAGTTTACATGTGCTTTGTGGACTTGGAGAAGGCATTCGACCGCGTCCCTCGGGGGGTTCTGTGGGGGGTACTCCGGGAGTATGGGGTACCAGGCCCTTTGATAAGGGCTGTTAGGTCCCTGTACGACCGGTGTCAGAGCTTGGTCCGCATTGCCGGCAGTAAGTCAGGCTCGTTTCCAGTGAGAGTTGGACTCCGCCAAGGTTGCCCTTTGTCACCGATTCTGTTCATAACTTTTATGGACAGAATTTCTAGGCGCAGCCAAGGTGTTGAGAGGATCCGTTTTGGTGACCTTAGAATCGCTTCTCTGTTTTTTGCAGATGATGTGGTCCTACTGGCTTCATCAGTTCGTGATTTACAACTTTCACTGGAGCGGTTTGCAGCCGAGTGTGATGCGGCCGGGATGAGGATCAGTTCCTCCAAATCCGAGGCCATGGTCTTGAGCCGGAAAAGGGTAGCATGCCCTCTCCGGGTCGGGGAGGAGGTCCTGCCCCAAGTGGAGGAGTTTAAGTATCTCGGGATCTTGTTCACGAATGAGGGAAAACTGGAGCGTGAGATCGATAGGCGGATAGGTGCAGCATCCGCAGTGAAGCGGGCGCTGTACCGGTCTGTCGTGGTGAAGAGAGAGCTGAGTCAAAAGGCAAAGCTCTCAATTTACCGATCGATCTACGTTCCCACCCTCATCTATGGTCATGAGCTTTGGGTTGTGACCGAAAGAACGAGATCTCGGATACAAGCGGCTGAAATGAGTTTTCTCCGCAGGGTGTCTGGACTCTCCCTTAGAGATAGGGTGAGAAGCTCAGTCATCCGGGAGGGACTCGGAGTAGAGCCGCTGCTTCTCCACATCGAGAGGAGCCAGTTGAGGTGGCTCGGGCATCTGGTTAGGATGCCTCCTGGACGCCTCCCTGGTGAGGTGTTCCGGGCATGTCCCACCGGGAGGAGACCCAGAGGAAGACCCAGGACACGCTGGAGGGACTATGTTTCTCGGCTGGCCTGGGAACGCCTTGGGATTCCCCCAGAGGAGCTGCTCCAAGTGGCTGGGGAGAGGGAAGTCTGGGCCTCCCTACTTAGGCTGCTACCCCCGCGACCCGACCCCGGATAAGCGGAAGAAAATGGATGGATGGATGGATGAGATGTTCTGGATGACTGAGAATATTTGCCAGCTATTAATGACACAATCAGCTTGCGCCTACCACCTTTGTTCTGCTCGCTGCTTGGAGCAACCGTCAAACCAGCTTGATTTTGTTGCACCGTACCAGCGAAATGCAGCTAATTTCTCCAATGAAGTGCATTTATTAAGTAAAAATTCAACTGAGACACACCTTTACTATAATTTCAAGCAAACAAATAATTGTTTTAGGTGCTTTTCTTGTTAAGTTTCGAAGAAACGTGCAGCGTTCCTCCTTTCTTTTTTCTTCCCTGTCTGCGTGCTCCCAGGAACACTGAGGCAGCGAATGCTTTTGAAATGCAGCTGATGTGACCGTTAGTCCTTTCATCAAGCAAACGTTAGACTGAGACACACCTTTACTATAAAGTCGAGCAAACAAATGTTTTTATGTGTTAATCTTGGCCTCCCGTGCACTCCAAAAAAGTTTTGGCGCAGCACTGGCCCACATTTCCGGGTTTGGCCCACATTTCCAGGTTGTCAGCGGTGACGCATAATAGATACGACGTATATGGCAAAGCAACTTATTCATGGATTTTTCCACTTTATTAGACATATTTGGACTGATGTGTCTTTAAAGGGCGGAGCAACGTTCACGGCAGAAAATACGGTAGTCAAACTTGGTTGGGGTCGTGTTTATGAGGAAAAGTGGATGAACTACGGCTCTCATTTTGCTTTGACTGCTTTGGTGAGGATCCGCTGGCCGAGGCTATCAAAAAATACAGTCATCTCCATAACTGTTGCAGCAACACTTATAAATCGTGTAATGATAGTCAAATGACCTGTGAAAGGAGGATACTACAGAGGAGACAGCACAGTGACACAGGTAGAAAGAAGGAAGAAAGAATGAATGAAAGTGCTATGTTTTGTCATCATTGTACGTTTCCGTACAATGATGGAATTAGTTCTCTGTATTTAACCCATCACACCTGAGATACACCCAGGTGGAGAAGTGGGCCGTTATGTAAGTGCCCAGGGAGCAGTTAGGAATTAGGTGTCTTGACATGTGGGCATGGCGGGGAGATGAACCTGTGACTTTCTGGTCTCAAGTCAGCTGCCCTACCTCTTTACCATCTCGGCCCCTAGATGGAACTCAATCAATGTTAGCTCATTACCCGTGGGTAACTAGGAATTCCTCGTTCTTGGAAAAAATAGTTGCAATCCCCGATCCCAGTAATTTTAAAGGAATTTCCATTGCCCCTCCTGGCCCCCCATTGTTGGCACCCTTCATAAACCAGTGGACATGTTTAATTACACTTTCAGAAAGTTACAATTGAACGTACATATTCAATGGATTACCTTTGGGAGTTAACATGACTCTAGATGGGCGCCACAACTAATCAATGTTGGCTCAAACAAAAATGGTCAAAACCATCAAATATAGCCCGGCAATATCTGGAAGTTAACCAAAACACTGTGATTGGTAACAGAGTTTTCAAACGTTAGCATATGACATTACGTCATATTTTGAGAAAAACAGCTACACTTCCGTCATTTCTTAACATAGGATGAAGGTGTGAAACAATCACTCCTTCAAGGATTGCAAGGATCGCTAGGCCTTTACTTATACAGTAGTAGCATTTTAGTAAGCCCTCTGAAGTTAAATAAATGGATACAACGTTGAAGTTTTAGATCCGCTCAAATGGTCCCGAAGCAAGAGTTGGTTCAAATCAAAAGTTGTTTGCATCTCTAAAAATACAACAAAGTTGAGTCAGGTCATCTGGACTTTTTTTATTTTTGTTGAAATGTTTCGTCCTTCATCCAAAGGACTTCATCAGTCCGAGGCGCCACAACAAACTGAGCCCAACAAGCAGCACACTCACATAGTGGGCCAAGCAGTGCGATGGTGATAAGATGGTTTCTGGGGCCCACCCTCTCCCCCATCAACTCCTCTGAGGCAGCCATAGACAAAGTGGTCCAGAAACCGTCCAGAAGACCTAACTTGATTTTGGGGGATTTTTTTACCTGGATTATTGAACATGAACTTTGGTGTTTTGAACCACTTTGGTTATGGCTGCCTCAGAAGACTCGACGGGGGAGAGGGCAGGCCCCAGAAACCATCTTATTACCATCAAACTGCTTTGTCCACTATGTGTGTGCTGCTTATTGGACCCAGTTTGTTGTGGCTCCTTGGATTGATGAAGTCTTTTGGATGAAGGACGAAATGTCTCAACAAAAACATGGATTATTGAGCATGAACTTTGACGTGTCTAAAAATAATTAGGGATGCACCAATCCACATTTCTCACTTCCGATTCAATACCGATACTTAAAAACTGGGTATCGACCGATACCGATACTTTTCCGATCCAATACTGTTCAGGTATGTGAATCTGTATAATGAAATTTTTGTACTGAGACTATTCATTTTAACATTGTATGAGTTAAACCCGATGAAGACACTCTTGAGCCTTACAACAGGAAACTCACAAACTTTAACAGCACACAAGAGGCAGGTATATACCACACACATGTCCTTCTCACTCATGGTGCAGCTGGAAAAACAAAAAAAAACGCTAAGCATGATGGGAAAGACAACATAGCTCACTCCCCTTAACCACTAAGAGAGTGGATTTTGTTGTCTTTCCCATAATGCTTTGCGTTTTTTAGAGCGTTTTTTAGTTTTCCAGCTTTAGGTGCAGCTGGAAAACTAAAAAAACGCTAAGCATTATGGGAAAGACAACAAAATCCACTCCCCTTAACCACTAAGGGAGTGGATTTTGTTGTCTTTCCCATAATGCTTAGCGTTTTTTTAGTTTTCCAGCTTAGGTGCAGCTGGAAAACTAAAAAAACGCTAAGCATTATGGGAAAGACAACAAAATCCACTCCCCTTAACCACTAAGGGAGTGGATTTTGTTGTCTTTCCCATCATGCTTAGCGGTTTTTTTAGTTTTTCCAGCTGCACCATGAGTAAGAAGGACATGTGTGTGGTATAGACCTGCCTCTTGTGTGCTGTTAAAGTTAGTGAGTTTCCTGTTGTAAGGCTCAAGAGTGTCTTCATTGGGTTTAACTCACACAATGTCAAGACAGCAGTCACAGAGTGTGGTGGAACACAAGTGCTCTTTGAAGCTGGATCGGAAATATCGGCAGGTTGGATCCGATATCCGATACTTAAATTATACTGGTATCGGATACCGATACTGGAATCGGATCGGCCCCATCCCTAAAAATAATTCAACAGATCAGAAGCGACTTGGCCCACACAGAGTGCTGCTCTTAACCTCACTGAATTTGTTACTTGACAAGTCAGAAACAATAAATGAAAAAATAAAGCCGCAGGACACGGCTTTGAAACAAAACCAAAACTATAGTTTACCTTTAAAATTAGACCAAACTCGTATCGATCCTGCTTCTCCCGAAAGTTACCCACTCCTTCAGATTCCAATAAAATGTACTTTCAAATGTCAGGCTTTGCGTGAGAAACGGGTAAATTTTTTTTAGAATTAATGCAGATGAAGTAATGATATTTTTGCTGGGTGACTCCAGCTGCCGAGCCTATTAAATGATTGCGGTGACATTTACCTCCAATCCTCCTCCCTGTTCCTCCGGCAGATAAAACAGTTCAATCTCTCGCCGTCTCGCCTGCACTTTACTCATATGACACTTCGTCTTCATTTCTCCTTCGTCTCCCTCTTCCAAACTCCCTCTCTTCTTTGACAGCCACCGGGGCTGTTATTTATATGCAAATACTCATATGTGATTGAGAAAAAAAAGAAGTGATTTTTTATTTCTTTCTGTGGCAGAGCAAATATTCCCTACAATCTTACAGATGCTATTTTTTCCATATCAAACTGCCCCCCGTGATTGGTCATGACCCCCCGGGGGAGCCGAGCCTGCTGTCTCTAATCACGGGTTAACCGCTGATGGGAGCGGAAACCACTTTGCCAGGAATAAAATAAAAATGGGGAAATGAGCACATTTGGTTATCCAAGAATACACTGTTCCATCGTAGATGCCACAAAGGCATATGGAACAATAAAAACACTAGGGATGGGGCCGATCCGATCCAGTATCAGTATCCGATACCAGCATAATTTAAGTATCGGATATCGGATACAACCTGCCGATATTTCCAATCGAGCTTCAAAGAGCACTTGTGTTCCATCTTTTTCTGTGACTGTCGTTTTAACATTGTGTGAGTTAAACCCAATGAAGTTACTCTTGAGCCTTACAACAGCAAACTCACTAACTTTAACAGCACACAAGAGGCAGGTCTATACCACACACATGTCCTTCTCACTCATGGTGCAGCTGGAAAAACAAAAAAAACGCTAAGCATGATGGGAAAGACAACACAGCCCACTCCCCTTTACCACTGAAAGAGTGTATTTTCTTGTCTTTCCCATAATGCTTAGCGTTTTTTTTAGTTTTCCAGCTTTAGGTGCAGCTGGAAAACAAAAAAAACGCTAAGCATTATGGGAAAGACAACAAAATCCACTCCCTTAGTGGTTAAGGGGAGTGGATTTTGTTGTCTTTCCCATAATGCTTAGCGTTTTTTTAGTTTTTCCAGCTGCACCATGAGTGAGAAAGACATGTGTGTGGTATAGACCTGCCTCTTGTGTGCTGTTGAAGTTTGTGAGCTTCCTGTTGTAAGGCTCAAGAGTGTCTTCATTGGGTGTATCTCACACAATGTTAAAATGAATATTCTCAGTACAAAAATTTCATTATACAGATTCACATGCCTGAACGGTATCGGATCGGAAGTATCGGTATTGGTCGATACCCAGTTTCCAAGTATCGGTATCGGATCGGAAGTGAAAAACGTGGATCGGTGCATCCCTAAAAACACTCCAGTTTTTAACATTTGTTTTGCTCAGACAAGCACCATAACTTTAGATTTTTATCCAGCTGGCAAAAAGTTTCTAGACTTTTCTCGCAAAATAAACGAGACTGCAATTTCTCCCCCACTCGTCCTTAGCCACAAAGGGCTGCGAGAGCATTAGGCAAAATCAGACAACAGACGAAAGCATTCCATCACTGGTGAATTTCCTCAAACAGAAATGTTATACGTTTACATATTGGTAAGAATTATCTTTACCGTATTTTTCGAACTATAGGTCGCACCTGAGTATAGGTCGCATTGTCCAATTATTGCCAAAGAATTGGAAAAAATCCATATATACCGTATTCGTCGGTGTAACACGCTCCTGTGTATAACACGCTTTGTCCAATATTGCCAATATATTTGGAAAAATCCGTAAATAATACGCTTCGGTGTTTACCACGCATCTATTATGCGTCACCGCTACGCGACGCGTCAGCGCCTCATTTGCCCTGCTTAAAATGGCGACCACAGAAGCGAGCGAGTACGAAGGACTTCACAAGAAAACACGGTAAAAACAATTATTTCTTTGCGAGAAAAAATATATTTCTTAGCTGACATTATAGCACAAGGGTTCCTGAGCTTAACCGTTTCACGAAATGTTCAAATCAGCTGGATTTTAAAAAGTAGTTCGCCGATTTGCATGCAGGCGGGTGGGATGCTTTATTTCTTTAAATTTAGCTACGGTAAATAAACGCTTAAAAAATATATTTCTTAGCTGACATAATAGCACAAGGGTTCTTGAGTTTAACCAATTCACGAAATGTTCAAATCAGCTGGATTTAAAAATCTGCGGTGTGGTTTATGAGTTACGGTATCTTGCTAACAAAAACAGCGAACCTCACAGCTAACAGCAGCTACATCCAGAGCAGGGGGCGGGCAGCGACAGAGTCAGTCCGACCAGAGGAGGCTTTTTTCGGACACATGAGCTAGAAACGGTCTGGAAGTGTCTCCCTAGCGGACAAAAGTGGTACTGCACCATTTTTTGCCCAAAATGAAAAACGGCGAATCAGAGCCAAAAATGGGTCTAAAAATATGGGAAAAAATCCATAAATAACACGCTTCGGTGTATAATACGCAGGACATTCAAATGAGCAAAAAAACTGCGTGTTATAGACAGACGAATACGGTAGGTCGCACCTGAATATAGGTCGCACCTACATCAAAATGTGGACCGTGTTTAGCTCTGCTGCAAATGTCTCTTCCACAGGAGCGCACAGCAAGGCTTTTAAGAAGATTAACACTTAAAAACAATTAATTGTTTGATAAAAAATTATAGCAAATATGTGTCTGAGCTGAACTTTTCTTTAATAAATGAATAATTTTAGCAGGATAAACACCTAAAAATATATATATTTGTTAGCTGACATTATTGTAAGAGTGTGTCTCAGTTTAATTTTTGTTAATAAATGATTACAAATCAGCTTATTTTATAAAAAGCCATATATAGGTCGCACCTGACCATAGGTCGCAGGCCATGAAAAAATGATAAAAAGCCGCGACCTATAGTCCAGAAAATACGTTATACGTTTTATACATCCTGCTTTAGAAACTAGTTTCAGATTTTAAAATGTAGGACGGTGGTCCTCTGTGGGAAGCCTTTTGTTTGGGCAGCTGTGGCTGAGTGGTTAGAGCAGTCGTCCTCCATTGCCAGAGCTGGGGGTTCAATTCCACGAGCAGTCACATGATGTAGTGTCCCTGGGCAAGACACTGAACCCCACACTGTCTCCGATATGTGTCCTTTTGGTGTATGAATGTGACTGAAAGCACTGATTATTCTTGTATAGATCTAGTAGCGTGCTGTATGAATGGATATGTGAGGACACAGATTGTAGTATAATGCTGGTGAAGATTCTCAGTCGTAGTTGTTCTCATTGTAGTATAATGCACTTTGAGTATTTTTTTAAGATAGAAAGTTGCTATGCAAGGACAGTCCATTGGCTAGGAAGAAGGTGAAAATAAACCTTATCTCTATACTTTACCATTTATCTATGGTCGTGGAGGCAACAGGTCCAGGGGCCTCATGTACAAAGACTTGCGTGGATTTCTTACTGAAACGTGACGTACGGTCAAATCCAGAAAACTGCGTATGCACAAAAAAATCCAGATGTATCAATTGTGCGTACGCCTGAATCCACGCACATTCCTTTTGTACATCACAATTAACGTGGAACTGAGCGCACGTGAGACACCTCCCCTGACACGCCTGCATTTACATATGTTAAACAGATGCAAATTACTTCCTGCATGTGTGAAGGACATGTTTGTTTGATCCCTGCGCGATCAGAAATGATTTCTAGATTCAGGAAAATAATGAATTTAATATAATATGAGTGAGGAAAAAAATCCTAAGTAAGAATAGTAATAAAATGTGTTTATCACGCAAAGAACGAGTGATTGTGTGTCGGTATTTGTGTGTGCGCGCACCCTGCTTTGGTGCGCAACCGGCTCATCCATCCATCCTGAGTGAAAATATTAACTTTGCGCACGAGTTTATTACCATAATTACTGTAAACACAGAGGAACTTACTTGGATGTTTGGTAGAACATAGATCTTTGTTTATTTAATAGCTGATATGAAGAAACGAGTCTGTGCGCCTCAGTGGAGTTTTCATGACATGACGTGATGTTGGAGTCTCCAAACGCTGCGCGCGCCGCAGCCTTTGTGCGCAATCTGTCTGTGAATCTTTTGCTCTCTTACAAGTTATATATGGTGTACTTTCACGTGTCATTTTGGAGAAATCTACAATAAACGCAGATTATGAAACACCTCCACTGCCGTGAACACCGGCGAGGGTGCGCGCGCGCAAAGCGCGACCACTCAGCCTTTGGAATCATATGGATGAGACCATTCCATTGGACATGAATCGGCTTTGTGTGGACTGGACTGACACAGTCCCGATCGTTCTGCCAGCTTCCTCTGGAAACTCTGTGGAACCCCAGTTTGATCGCTGCTTCTGCACGTGCACACGTGATGCACTAGCCTGGCCCTCGCCTTCCTGCACAGCTCTGCTCAATTCTCATTTCCCTTCACTGCACAGTCTGGGACTTCTCCCATTCACAACGATTTCTCCGGTAGAATTTTGTTCGGACCAATCAGAGAACAGAAGGGGCGGAGTTTTTGGCCCCCTAACCCATGCCCCCACCTGTCCCAGCGCGCAGAGCCCTATAAAGGGCTCTGCCAGCGCGCAGCCAGCGAGCAGCGGCATGTTCTCATTCAAAGCGATGCAGGACTGTTTTATATGTGATATAAATGTATTAATTTCCCCTTCTTAATCCCTTATCTGGAGTTTTCTTTTGTTTTTTTTTGGCCAAAAGTCAAGTGATCGCTCGCTCCCTCCTCCTTCTCTCCCTCCGCTGAAATGAACAAGGAAATGGCTGAGGTTGTCACGAGAATTAAACTCGGGTTTTACGTTGCTGCCCGAGTCCCATCAGATTTTCTGGTCTTCTGGTGAGCTGGACCAGCGATCCATGGTTTTATTTTATTTTATTTAAACGTTTTATAACATATAAACACAGGATTTCCAGCGCAGCAGCCAGCAGCGAGAGAAAAGCTGCAGGAGGCGGAGCAGTTGTCAGTCAAGTTCACCAGAGCACGGGGGGTGGCTCTGAGGGGAGGGAGCAGAATGCTTTCCCTGTTCAAAATATCCAATGGTTTTGTTCCTCAGCAGAGGCCAACGCCTCCAGCAAGAATCGTTTTAAAATGGAGAAAGTCCAGACCCTTGTCTGAAGCGAAGTGAAGGACAGGGTCTGGTTTCAACCAGGCTAGTGATGCACGGTTCCTGTGTTGCGCTCCAGTGCGCGCAGTGCCAAACTGAAAAAGGATCATTCCTGAAAACGGCTGATAAGCCATATCCTAGATCAGAAAATTATATCTGTTCATAAATAAATGCTCTGCGTGTTACACTATTTATTATATCCTCCAATAAGGCTGATTCCGTTCCTGTTAAATGTATTTTTTGCACAACTTTGCGCGTCCTTTATTTAATTGCGTCCATGTGGGTGTAATAATTGTTAATCATGTGTGTCTGGTGTGAACAACAATCATTTTCACATCATGAACAGTCAATAATAATAATAATAATAATAATAATGAATTCAATTTATAACGCACTTTTCATTAATGAAAATCTCAAAGTGCTACAAGGTGCAACAGAATTAAATGTCAATAAAACAAATAATAAACAATTAAAATCAACAACAGTATCAGCTAAGATCAAAAGTAGAATCATGAGGAGGTAGAGTATGCTCGGTTGAAAAGAAAGGTCTTCAAGCTGCTCTTAAAGTCAACCACAGACTGTGGGGCTTCAGTTTCTCAGAATCACCTGTAAGTGTCGCCAAAGGAACAAAAACCACAGAAACGTGCGTACGCCAGCCATGGGGCTGGCGTGGAGGTGCGCACATATCCACGTTCAGTTCAGTTTTGATAAATACAGAGTTTTGCGTGGATAGTGACGTACGCACGGTTTTTGTGCGTACGCACCGTTGATACATGAGGCCCCAGGAGAGGAGCCCAGACGTTCCAAGGTTTTCCCAGACCAGAAAGGATTCACAATCTGTCCAAAGTGTTCTGGGTCTGCCCTGGGGTCTTTTCCAAGTGGAATGTGCCCAGGAAACCTCCAAAAGGAGGCAACACAACCAGATCTCCAAACCACCTTAACTGGCTCCTTCTGTGGCAGAGCTTCTGTCTCTACATCTGAGCCCAACCACAGATCATTTCAGCCACTTGTATCCAGGATGTCATTGTTTCAGTCCGGATCCAAACCTCCTGCAGGTAAGGGTTGGACGGTTCAGTAAATCCAGAGCATTACCTTTGGACTCAACTCTTTCTTCACCACAGCCGATAGAAGCAAAGCCTCATTACTAAGGACAAGCCATCAGTCTATGATTCATCTCACGCCCCATCATACTCCCACTCAGGAACAAGAAACAAATACCTAAATGTCTCCCCTCTGTAGAAATGCCACATTAACGTGATGGGTTTTGAGTGCCCCTGTGATCCTGGGGGCTATGCTGTCTGGGGCATCAGTCTATGGTAGGGTCTTAAATGGCAAATAGGCCTTAGAGGAGGGGTCAGACCAAGAGCAATTAAAAACCCTTGATAAATGAAACTACATATTTACTAGGAAACCTTGCCCGGAAAAGGGAAACCTCCTTGTTGAGGAGAACTATCACGGTGAAGTGCAATGCAAGCTGGGTGGCAGGCAAGGGAGGGTCCCTGGCCATGGAGATTCCTGGCGACATGATGTAGCTCTATGGACATGGAACGTAGCCTGATAAAATGTGACCCCTAAATATAAGATGCAGAGTTCAAAACAGATTATTTAAAATCGTAGTTATGTTTGCGAATGAACAGTGCAACTCGGCGGTGGTCACAGCTGGTGAAAGTGAGATTTGTGGCCGCCATCTTGCAAAGTACCATGCCTATCCCTCTGTATGCTTTACATATCAATGTCACAATTTTGTTAACAACACCTTGTGCATGTTTAATCAATCCAAAACACAAAAACATCTCCATTTTACTTAGTTAAGCATGAAAACAGGAAACAAGTATTCTGTAGAAAGCCACCAATCAAGCCTGGTCATACGGTGGCAGAAGAGCACCATCAACCTGTGCTGCTGTGAGGAAATTACTTGCGTAAGTGCACTTTAGGTAACCAAAGTACTTATCGGGCCTGCTAAGGATAACCAGAGCTCTGTTGCTAACATCTGTAGTTCTTAAAATAATACAATAAGCATTTGATGTCTTGAACCACTTTGGCTGTGGTGGCCTGAGAGGAGTTGATGGGTGAGAGGACAGCCCCCAGAAACCATCGTATTACTAGCAAACTGGTTGGTCCACTATAGGAGTGTACTGCTTAGTGGGGAAAACAGTTTGTTGTGACTTCTCAGACTGTTGAAGCCCTTCGGATGGAGGGCAAAATGTCTCTCAACAAAAAAAAAAAAAATGTCCAGATGACCTGACTGAACATTGTTGGATTCCCCCCCCCCCTGGATTATTAAGCATGAACATTTATGTCTTAAATACTGGAGTATTGTTCCCTCATAATTCTGGAAATATTTATTACATTCATTTAAAGCAGGTGATTCTTCTTGGGCATCAAAATTGTCTGAATTTTAAAATTTTTATTGAGATTCATTAAAAGCAGGCAAAAACATTAAAACATTCAATCAAAAATCCATATTTTCTCTAGCTAATTTTATAATAAGTCCAATTTATGTGACTTTTTTTTAAGTAAAAATGAAAGCCCAAACCGGCAACACTAATTAGATATTTAATTTAGACTGTTTTTTATAAAAAAAATTTATCAGGTGTCATTAAATCAGTTAGCCAAAATAGAAATGCATTTAATTTCCTTTTATTTTTAATTTGCATAAGGCTCACCAGAGCATTCCAAGTTGATGTAAAAGTCAAGCACAATTAGACTTGACCTCAAGTTCTTTTACCAATGCTCTTCAACAGTGCATATTTTACAACAGGAACTATTCTGTGACTTTCAGTTCCCTCCATCTTGCATTGGTTAGGAAACACTATTTTTACAGATGGCGTATGAAAACTTTACACTTGAACCTGCATTCATAGCAAGTCTTCAGTAAATGTTGCACAGGTGAGAATGAGTACCGATCTACAATGAGCCGCAGGGCTGACATAACAAACCACAATACTTTTTTCAAAATCCATGAGATAACAAATACAGGGAGTCCTCGACTTACGAACAAGTTCCGGACCTAAGGACCGTTCGTAACCCGATTTTGACGTAAGTCGGAACCCATAGCACGTGCGTTCGTAAGTCCGGATTTTTGTTTGTAAGTCGGAAAATGTATGCTAGCGCTGCGCCAAACACCCGTTTTTCAACACAAACGTGCACACTGGTTCAGAAACATGCACAGAACTTTGTTTACAAACGGTTAGCTAACACACTTTCATCTAAAAATACCTAAAACCACATACCAGTGCTGTATTTAATGTACAACTGTACTGTTCGTAAGTCCGTTCGTAAGTCCGAGTTGCCGTAAGTCGAGGGCGCCGTAAGTCGAGGACTCCCTGTATGTATATCAAACCGTTATAATGACGCATCAACAAAATCCCTAAAAATCAGCTTACAGGACAATGGCAGCATCAAAAGAGCGGCTTCAGAATTGGCTGTGGATCATCCTTGAATTGACTTCCATCCATTATCTTTACTCGCATCTTCTTCTCCAAGTTGCCCGTGTCCAGCAGTCACCGTGCAAGAGGCAGGGGACACCCTGGGCAGGTCTCTAGTCCATTGCAGGGACATGAACGGACAAATTATGTTGACCGAAACAAGAAGACTGTGAAGGGTGGGAGACGAATCTACGTTTCGGGGAAACATTCCCACCGGCTGTCACGGCTTTAACGTCTTTATATTTTATCCTCTTTGTAATTGGTTCATATCAGCAGGTAGTTTGGAAGGAAAACTACCTGTTCCACACTAATTACCAATGTTTGACAGTAATGTCCTCTAATAGGAAGCCTCCAGAGATGGATCTCTGAGCCTCTACTCTTGCCTTTGCAAATTTCTGAAGTTTTCCAAATTTCAACCTTGAAACTGTCCCCATCTTCGAATGTTGAATTATCGGTAAAGGCCTGGAGTGATTTACAGCATGGACGCCCGTCCTTCCGTGGCGAGACCTTGGTGTCCTTGCTGATGCGAGGCTCAAATCTTTTCTCAATAAGAATCGGCTTCCTCTCCCCTTGAGCAGCTGCCATAACCTCCCGTCACCCTCAGACTTTTGTGTTGAAGGGACTGAATGGACGGAGATAAAGAGAGGGTGAAAATGTACAACAGGACGGGGAGAAAAAAGATTAGAAAAGGGTAAGGAAGGGAAGTTGACTCTCCGGTTGTTAACACTGTGGGGAAAAAAATAAAATAAAATAAAAAGGCAGGAGAGAAAGAAAGAATGCTTGACATGTGAGAGCTGACACCAGCTCCCATCAGGACCGTCCCTGTCGCTTGCTTTGTTACATATTCTTACCCTCTTATAATTTCAAAGGTGGCTATGGAAGGGTATTGCTGTCATCCATGAAATAATATTTTTTGAGCTTATGTACAAGCCCAAAACCAGAAAAGTTGGCACGTTGTGGAAATCGCAAATAAAAACAGAATACAATGACTTGCAAATCTTTTTCAACCTATATTCAATTGAACACACTGCAAAGACCACATACTTAACGTTCGAACTGGTAAACTTTGTTATTTTTTGCAATTATTAGCTCATTTGGAATTTGATGCCTGCAACATGTTTCAAAAAAGCTGGCACAAGTGACAAAGAAGACAGAGAAATTTGAGGAATGCTCATCAAACACTTATTTGGAATATCCCACAGGTGAACATGCAAATTGGGAACAGGTGGGTGCCATGATTGGGTATAAAAGCAGCTTCCTTGACATGCTCAGTCATCCACATAGAAGGATGGGGCGAGGGTCACCACTCTGTGAACAAATGCG
>JBBPBX010001314.1:87498-99689 GCA_038048925.1 Garcialebias charrua
TAGAAGATAACAAGTCTATCTTAATGCTGTTAAGAGGCTCGAATAAAGGTTCGCACAAGGCGTCCAGGACTAAATACAGGTCCCATTCAGGGGCCAAAGTCCTACTTGGAGGCCTCTTTTTTAGTACACCCCCTCATGAATCGTATGATTAGAGGGTGGGCACCAGGTGATTTAACTCCCCAGCCTTCATGGCATGCAGTGTTGTTTTCGTTAACGATGACGAAAATTTTTCGTTGACGCCCCCTTTTTCCATGACAATAATGAGACGGTAACGAAATAAACATTGCTCTTTAATGACTAAAACATGACGAAATGTGCGTGAGTTTTCGTTGACAAGATGAGACTGTACGAAAATGTTAGTCGGTGGTCCGTCAATAATTTAGAATGCACAATATTTCTGCCCATAATTATATTCTGTGTCTGAAAGTAAGCTGTTTGGTCACTCCCACTGCTACCCGACCGCGCTGATGCGTTGCGCACTCACCTTTGACTTAATTTCAAATTGGACCATGGCAGATGCTGCACGTTAAATGAAGGGGCTCGGTGGACGCAAACCCAGAAAGGATTTTATGGACTTATTTTGTATTTAACCCAACTGAAAGAAGAACCGAATGTATCGTCGAGGGAGACAGAGGTACATGTAGATTTAAACTTGGTGGAAAAAATACTAAAATTAATTTGTAAAGACTAATATGTTTTCTTTTTATTTTAAAGACTAAAACTAGACTTAAAATTTTTAAGTTTTTGTCGACTAAAGCTGGACTAAAACCATTAAATATAGAAATAACTAAAACTGACTAAAACTAAGATGTATTTTTTGTCTAAAAGACTAAAACTAAAATCAAAATGGCAGTCAAAAACAACACTGATGGCATGCCGAGACGGCTGACAAGAAGACCTTTATGGTTGAAAAGGAGCGTTCTTTCTCCAGCAGGTCCTGCAGAAAGGTGAGGAGCTGCACTGTCACAAGAATATGGAGCAATATTCCTCTCCAGACACCAGCTCTCAAAAACACGCCACTTACGTGCATAGAGTGTCTGTGTGGACTGTGCTCTCGCTCCCTGTATTGTGTTTACCACATTACTGGGTAGTCTGAAAGCCATTAACAGGTCCCGTTCAGCGGCCAGACCCAGAGCTGCCACAGTTCTGGGCATGGGGACGGGGGGAAATGCATAATACCGCCTCCCTGCTGGCCAGCTGTACGCCAGGGCATCCATCCCCAATGGTGGGTTCACGTCCCATATGGAGTGGTACAGAGCGCAGTGAGTGTTGTTGCTGCATGTGAACAAATCTGCATCTGCCCTCCCATATCGTGTCCAGATCTGGTCCACGATACGTGGGTTCAGGCGCCATTCTGAGGGGAGGGGGGGCCCCTCTTGATAGGGCATCTGCCCCGTGGTTTAGCTCCCCTAGCACGTGAGTTGCCCTCAGTGACAGGATCTGGGAGCTGCACCATGTGAGCAACTTCTGTGTCATTATCAGGAGGGGTTGGGACTGTGTTCCTCCCTCCTTGTTGATGTAGTGGTGCACAGTGCACCTGTTGTCCGATTTTATCAGGACGTGCTGGTGTTTGACCAGGCCTTTCCTGTAAAAATGTCTCATGACAGAAACACTGCTAGCAGCTCCAGGAAATTTATGTGTAACCGGGCCTCCTGTTGGGTCCAGACCCCACGGGCATACTGGTCCCTGCAGAGCTCCCCCCCCCACCCTGTTTTTTATGCATCTCGGGACAATACCTGGCCCAATGACTCCTCTGCTGAACAATGTGGGGTTGTTCCATGGCTCCAGGGCCTTCACACATTCCGGACTGACTCTCATCACCCTCGTTTGATGAGGGGGGTCGAGGTCCAGCTGCTTGTTGACCCAGACCTGCAAAGGCCACATATGTAATAAGGCCAGAGGAACACAACTGATTCCTACAGCCAGCAGGCCCTACAGACGTTGGCATAGTTTGAGAGACACCGTCTCGCCCAGTTGGAAATGTGATAAGCAGAGCCGAAGGGTTGCCACCTATGCCTCTGAGCGCCGTGCCCTGTATAGAATGGAGTTCAGCTGTACTTCCAGAAATACGGTAATCTGGGATGGAAACAAATTGTTCTTCTCCAGGTTTATGACAAAACCCAGTGTTTTCAGGTGATACATCAACATGTCTGTGTGTACTTTTGCCTGGACCATGTTGTTTTCAAGAACCAACAGGTCATTGAGATAATTCAAAACTCTGATGCCCTGGCATCTCATGGGTGCCAGGGCTGCCTCCAAGCATGTTGTGAATGTCCGGGGGGGGGGGGGACGGTTTTTAGGCCAAAAGCCATGGCTTGAAACTCGTATGAGTTGTTCTCGAAGGCAAAACGCAGAAATTTCCTGTGTGTACTCCGGATGCTGATGTGGAAAAAGGCATCCTTTAAGTCCACACTGCAAAAGTAGTCTATCGGGCGTACCGAGTAGAGTACCTGTTTTAAGGTCAACATGGTGAACTTGAACATTCGTATCCTTTTGTTCAGACCTCTGAGATCCAAAATCTGCCGGAGACCGTCCCCTCTCTTTGGAATGACAAAGTACTTGCTGAAGTACCCTATGTTTACATTGTGAGCAGGAATTGTCCTGATTGCATTTTTCTGCATCATGGAGCAAATTTCCTTCCTTAGAACGTGAGCGCGAGATGGGGTTATGGCTGACTTCACCACTCAGGAAGGGTGGTGGTTTTTTGAAAATTTGCAATTTGTATCCGTGAGTTATGATTGACATGACCCAGGGATTTGGCCTGTATGCCTCCCACGCTACAGCCCATGCTGTCAGCCTGTAGGGCATATTGACGTTGTGTGTGAGGGGGGAGGGCAGCCTGTGAACACCTCCCCCCCCCCACCTGCTTCTTAGCAGGTCTGTCTGTCTGTCCCACTCCTGGGGTCAGAGAGTCTGCCTTGGCAGACAGCTCTCTGACCCCATGCAGGGGCTCATATTGTCTCCTGGGAGACTGTGTCTTATCAGAGGGTGGGAAGCAGGGGGTGTGAACCGGTCCCACTGACTCCTTATTAACACGTTTTGCATAAAAAGGTGTTGTGTTTCCCCCCGTAGCTAAGACGGGACACAAAACATTTTGTGTTTTCTTAGACTTTATTTTCGTGTTCAAACAACAATTTTTCTTTGTTACACAAACATTTGAGTAATTTTGTGTTTTTACATGATCTACACCAGATAATCGTGGCTTCTTTAGCACAACAGCTGGTATTTCTAAAAGTTCGGCTTTCCTCTTTTCCACTTGGGTGGAAACGCTTAAATGTTGGTGAAGCAGTCCTGTCTCAGGCTGACTTCTGCTATCTGTCACGGTTTATTGAAGAAGACCATGGAGGTCCTGCCTGGCGAGGCACAAACCTTTTCTTCGACCAGGCCTGGCCCGCTTGTGGAGGCTCTGAGGTGGGTTTAGGCCACTGCTCCCTTTCGAGGTTTGGCCTTTTGTGAGCTAGTCAACGTGTGGCTGAGTGGTGTCATTGCTGTTGGCCCCTGTGCCCGCTTGATTCTCTGGGTTGCACAAATTGTTTTCTGGGCATCCCTTCACATAGGGCTTCTTCTTGTTTCCTCCACCGATCCAGTCTGCTCTGGATGTGCTCCAATGCCCCACCGACTGCAGGCCTGTGGGTTGGATGGGATGGTGGGGGAACATGGCACGCTGGTCCTCTGGAAGGTCTGTCAGAGTCAACCACAAATGATGCTGAGCAATCACTGTCTTGGCCATGGCTTTTCCTTGAGCGATGGCTGCAGTTCCCATGAGGCGGAGGACAAAGTCTGTCGCCTTTTGGGCCTCATCCAGAACCTCGGACACTTTTCTTTTGTTGGAGATCTGCTGGAGCTCCAAGAGCTTTTCGGCCAGGTAGGCCTACATCATTGCAGAGGCGTTCATCGCGCGCACAGCGAGGCCCTGTGCTCGGTAGCTCTTCTCGAGCTGTAAGCTTGACACATGGCAGGCTTTGCTTGGCAGGGTAGACTTTGAGCTCAACGTCCTGGGGCCAGATAAGCCGCCAAATTCTCCTCCATTTGAGGAATGTGGGCCATGCCCGCCGCCTCCATACCGTCCACGTCCAGGAACTGGGAGAGAGGCAATGTCAGGGGGGCCCTAGGTTCAGCCCAGGTGTGAGTCAGCTCCGTCTGGAAGTCGGGAAAGATGGGCATCCTGTGCCTCGTGGCCGACTGTTGCTTGGCAAAAAAGAAGTTCCCTGCCAGCCTCGTTACTTGTTAGCAGGTAGCGTGTGGCGTAGGTAGCGTTTCGCTAAACTGGGCAACGAAACAGCCAGAAACGCTGAATCCTCGATGCGTTGCTTGTGGTGGTTAACCCGCTAGCTCCGTTAGCTTAGCAGGTAGCGTGTGGCGCAGGTAGCGTGTGGCGCAGGTGTAGCGTTTCGCTAAACTGGGCAACAAAACAGCCAGAAACGTTGAATCCTCGATGCACTGCTTGTGGTGGTTAACCCGCTAGCTCCGTTAGCTTAGCAGGTAGCGTGTGGTGCAGATAGCATCTGCTAAACTGGGTGACAAACAGCAGTAAAAACGTTCGATGAAAAAGTTGAAAACCACGTTGACGGCACTAGGATAGCATCCCGCTAAACAAAGTGCTCGCAGGGAAGTCCGTGACACTCTGGGCAGGGAGCGAGCTCACCTCCAGTCGAGCAATCCAGTCACACGGAGTCCTGCGAAGTTCAGGTGTGAAGCGAGGTGAAGGGCAAAAAGAGGACGGACGTAGGCAGTCAGCGTCTCTTATATCAGGGGGGCGGGCCCCTGGTGACGCTGACGCCCACTTGCCTTAAAAGGCGTGATTGTATTACTTCAGGTGAACCGCGCGGTGGCGCAATTCCCATAGTCATGTTGTTGCACCGCAGTGAACTGACTGATAAGGGAACAAGCAGCGGCAACCTTGAAATTGTGCATAAGTTTGAATGAAATTTTCTCTTTTCTGACATTTACTGGACTGGGATAAAACTGAACAGACGATTTGTTTTAACTTTTTTTTTCTGTCAAGACACTCCGTAGGTGAGTCAGAAGCTGTTTGGGGAGAGATGCGAAGGTTAAAAAAATAAATAATAACCAATGTGGAGCGTCAGAGGAATGTTGTTCTCTGAGTGTGCTTTTGCAAAAAGGATGCATGTGTGATGTAGAACAGCAGGAGCTATTTCAGTTGCAGGTGACAGGCCTGGAGGAACCGCATGTTGTCAGTGCAGTTTCCATGCTCTGAGAACAGCACGATGAGGATGACACAAATTCTCTGAAATCCTCTGAACAGCATGATGAGGATGACACAAATTCTCTGAAACCCCCCTTTTTCAAAGACATTTGGTAAAAAAGTGTGCAAACCAATATGCGTGTCTCATAATTATGCAGAACTGAGGTGTATTTTACTAATCGGGGAATAAATTCTCAAAAGCAACAGCTCCACTAAGAATAAAGATTCCTGAAAACAGCCTGTTGTTCAAGTTGAAAGTGGTCTAATTTCAAAATGTTTGCTTCTATTAGCCTCCATGCTTTTCATATGCTCTCGCATCCCTTTGGAGACTTGAACAGTACATGTAGATAATTATGAGTAGAGGCCGCTGCATGTGTGGGAGAGAAGAAGCCTGGGCGACCGAGCACCAGCAGGGCGGAAGGTTGCTAGAAGGTTGAATAAGAGTCTTAAGTGGAGAAAAAAAAATGTTGTAAAGCGATGACTAATTCTGTGTGGGAGGTCAGCCTGTCTCACATTCAGCCAACAGCCACCCCAGCACAGGGCTGTCTCAGGAGTCACCTTATTTTTTTAAATGCCACCAATTATTACAGGTACATCAGAAAAAAATTAAAATATTGTGAAAAATATCCTTTTTTTTTTTTTTGTCGATCATTTCAGAAAGTGAAACTGATTCACTACACATAGAGTGAACCATTTCAATCTGTTCTTTCTTCTTATTTCGGCTGCTCCCTTCTTCAGGGGTCACCACAGTGAACTAAGTCACACGAAGACGAATGTTTACGCTGGATGTCCTTCCTGACCCAAGCACCTGACCACCGAGCTACCACAGCCTTCTGCGTGGAGCAGAGAGCTGCCAGGGCGCCTGAGGGAGCACATGGTGGGGGTTAAGGGCCTTGCTCAAGGACACAGCATGTGGCAAATGAAGGTGGGGACAGGTGAGGGTGCTTCACCTTTCCCACCCACGTTTTGATGTTGTCAGTACCGGGAGTTGAACAGTCGATGTTCCAATCACAGGCCCACCGTCTCTATCCTCTTCACCACCTCTCCACCAAATATTTCAAGCTGTTATTTCTTGTAAATGTTCATGATTGTGTCTTGCAGATAATGAGAAACAAATTGTTTTAGTCTTATACAATTAGAATATTCCACAGCCAGCCTCTGGTAGCTGTGACAGTGTGGGCAGGACCCAAGTCCTGGTGGATTTTAGAGTTCATTTTAAAATTATTTTGTTTGTTTTTAAGGTTTTAAACAGCCTTACCTCGCCTTGTTTAACAAAGCTTCTCCACCTCTGTCACGCAGCTGCTTCTGGTCATTCCCAAGAGTAAGAGGAAACTTCGAGGAGACAGCAGGGCCTTCTCTGTAACGCTTTGCCTTTTCACCAAACCATCACTGATTGTGATTCACCCTGGACTTCAAGCATTGTGGATTCTGGACGTCTCCACTCTTCCTCCAGACTCTGGGACCTTGATTTCCAAATGACATGAAGAATTTACCATACTTTCATCTGAAATTAAGACATTGGACCACTGAGCCACGGTCCAGATCTGTTTCTCCTCAGTTCAGGTTCTGATGTCTCTGCAGAGTTCAGGAGTGGCTGGACTTGAGGACTGAGACATTTGTAGCTCATGAAGCAGGCGCTGTACCGGTCTGTCGTGGTGAAGAGAGAGCTGAGTCAAAAGGCAAAGCTCTCAATTTACCGATCGATCTACGTTCCCACCCTCATCTATGGTCATGAGCTTTGGGTTGTGACCGAAAGAACGAGATCTCGGATACAAGCGGCTGAAATGAGTTTTCTCCGCAGGGTGTCTGGACTCTCCCTTAGAGATAGGGTGAGAAGCTCAGTCATCCGGGAGGGACTCGGAGTAGAGCCGCTGCTTCTCCACATCGAGAGGAGCCAGTTGAGGTGGCTCGGGCATCTGGTTAGGATGCCTCCTGGACGCCTCCCTGGTGAGGTGTTCCGGGCATGTCCCACCGGGAGGAGACCCAGAGGAAGACCCAGGACACGCTGGAGGGACTATGTTTCTCGGCTGGCCTGGGAACGCCTTGGGATTCCCCCAGAGGAGCTGCTCCAAGTGGCTGGGGAGAGGGAAGTCTGGGCCTCCCTACTTAGGCTGCTACCCTTGCGACCCGACCCCGGATAAGCAGAAGAAAATGGATGGATGGATGGGTATATCTTTTTCTTAATAGAGACGTGCAATTTGAGGACGCTTCAGGTGCATTCGAAATTTTCCAAACAAGAAACTTGAACATCTACAGCCTTTTAAAAAGTATAAATATATATATAAATAAATAAATAAATAAACCACCTGTGATCCTTTGTATTGTTTAATGTTTTCAATAAAAAAAGGCAGAACTATTTATTTAAATTACCTGATTTTAGATACTGTTAATACTGTAATTGTATTGAGAACAATAAACAATATTATGGAGTCCTCCATCATTTTATCTCTTACATGAATAATAGTGTGAACGCTTGCGAAGCATTCACACTATTCCAACAATGTTCAGTCAGGTCATCTGGACAGTTCCATTTTTTGTTGTTGAGATGTTTTGCCCTTCATCCGAAGGGCTTCGTGCATCTGACGAGTCACAAACTGTTTTCCCCACCAAGCGCATTATTGTGATCCATTTTTCTTCCGTACTTTTTATTTTGGCGCAATTCTTTTCCTGCAGTTTTTAAACTACTTCAACACATCATTTATCAAAACGTTCAGCTGTTTCAGGACAATCCTGCTTTGACGTTTGGTATTGGTGCAACTTTAGCTTTTTGAAATATTTAGCCTTTTCTACTATTTTTTTTCCTCATAGAAAGTTAATTGAGCTCATTTTGCATCCTTCAAATCTTTAGATTCACACTTTGTGTTTGACTTCCTTGAGCAAATTTAAACCACATTTTAGCTACTTTCAGCAATTTCAGCCTGTTTTTCCAGCTGTTTTGTGCTCCTTTCAGATTATTTCTGCTAATTACAACATTTTTGTGCTTATAGCTTATTTGTGCTAATTTCAGCTTGTTAAGCTCCTTTCAGCTTACTTCTCCAAGTTTAAGCTTTTTCTGCTATTTCAGCTACTATTTAGTTGTTTTATGCAAAAATAAATTCAGCTAATTCCACATTTTTGGCACTCATTTCAACATTTTCCAGCCTAATTCAGAAAAAAAAAATTGCTCTCTCCACTTCTTTCTTGTAATTTCAGATTCTTTCTAATTTTTTAGTCATTTTATGGCTGTTTTTATTTCAGGTTTTGTGGTTGTTTTAGCTTGTTTAAGCAAATGTGTTCTGTCTGCTTTCTTCTAATGTAAGCTTGTTCTAGCTTCTTTTTAAAGTTATTTTTTAGCTAATTTTAACTCTTTTCAGATAAATAAAAATAAAACTTTGTGGTACATTCTGTTTAGCCTAATTAACTTATTTCTGCTAATTTCGGCTTTATGCTCCTTTCAGTTTCAATTTCTGCTCATTTCAGCTTTTTCTGGTATTTCAGCTACTTTTCGCTGTTTAGTGCTACATTTCGCATTTTCAGATAATTCCACGTTGTTTAGCTCATTTCAGCTCATTCCACTTCCTCCTGGTAGCTTAAGCTTCTTTCTGCCTTTTAGCTACTTTTCAGCAATTTCATGCTAATTTCAGCTTTTTAGCTAATTTCCTATTTTTTGTGCTAATTTCTTTCAACCCAATTCAGCAAATACCTGTATGCATTATTTCTCCTTCTTCTAGGCTTACTCTTACATTTCAGCATGCTTTTTTTAAGCTAATTTCAGCTGTCTTTCAGCAAGTTCTTCTGCAATAAGCATTCGCACTGCATGTTCACAGGAAATGCAATTTATCTTCAAGGTTAACTTTGTTTCTGAAGCTTGGCTACAAAAGTTAACAGTTTCTACTGTATCATTACACCTTTATTAAAGCTCATGACTGCTGCTGCCAATAACCGTTGAGCGGTTAAATTTGTAACAACCTTTAATTACCATAACAACCACTGATTATAATGAGCAGCTTTTTAGCATTTCAGCATCAAACGTGCATGTGATTTGTTAATTAGTCCAAGCATATTGAGCGTTAGAGTGAAACAACAAAGTCCCTCACACAGCACCTAAATTATCACATCCTCTAGAGTAAATGTTCTTATACAGTATCTGAACAATGGGACTGGAGTACTGCAACAGTACACCCAAGCTGACCAGGCTGTGGCCTTGAACAAGTCTGAGGTCGCTACAGTGGGGCTGACCCCAAACTCAGTTTCACAAGGAAAAACAAAGGTTAAAGTCATGTTTACTGAAAAACATACAAAGTCTTACTCATGGTGAATATGTTTATTATTAGGAAGAGATTACATGACGTAAAATTCAACACATGCATTTATAGAGGAAATGCTATTTTAGGAATTTTTATTAAGTTTTGTTAGAAACTTTAATTGAAACAACTAGCAGCTTATAGAGGCAAACATCAAAATGAATCTCTGAACTCATTGCCCACTGACACTTAATGACACTGTTACTCTGACAAACATTTAAAATCTCAGTTTGTCAGTGAAGAAAACACATTTTGAAATCCCACACATTACCAACACACCAGCTTTTGGACGCACATTTCTTCTTTTTATCACATATTCAGCAACCGTCCTGTTGGCACTCTGGATGTGTGTATTGCCCCCTAGCGACCATGGCTGTAGACTGTTACCACTGGTGCTGTTGCTACAGTAACAATCTAATGCCACGGTTACCATGGAGACAGCAGAGGAAACAGGATTGGCTGAGACAAGCCCTGACGTCAATATATATTTATTTTTGCATGTAGGTGATGCAGTCCCGAGTAGTGGCTGGTCTCCAGAGGGAAACTTCACAGCAGCATCTCTCAGAGTCCCAGTGGTGGACTGGAACGCATCGCGCAGAGGTTTGCCAGGCGTCAGTAGCCATGACTGTAGACTGTTACTGTACTTTGAAGGGGTTTTAGCAGTAAGCAGTCTAGAGCCAAGGTATTGATGCTCTGACTGAGAATAAAGCCAGGCTGTGGACATGCAGAGAGAAATATGAGAATGCAGAGTGAAATATGCTGCCTCATCTTAAACGCCACCATATTAGTTGTAAGCGTTCCTAAAGCTCTCTAAAGCCACCTTGAATATCTCAGCGGAACAATTCCGGCCAAGCTAACCAGCACGTCATTTCCCGGCAGAGGCCTTTGGGGCTGTGTGTGGCCAGACAAGTGGTTCTGTAGCCCACTTGTTGTGTTTGTTGTATTGATTTCCATGCCGGTTATTTATGACTCAGCCAGAAGACAGGGATAGGCAGGAACACAGGGTGAGCAGGAAGCTTATGCAAGCACAGCTGAGTAACTGTAGAGCTGACGTCAGTCATCATATCAGGAAATGTCAGTAGCACTTAGGGAATGGATGTTAAAAATAAAAGTGGTTCCTGGAAGTAATTTTTAAAAAAACTTTATTTAACTATTAACAATGCAAAACAAAAAAGTACCAATCCTTACAATCGAAAGTTACAAAAGATGATTCATAACATAGTGTAAATAAAACCAATAAAGAGCAAGAAAAAAAATGTATATGAGGAAATTGAAATCAGCCAAGAAACTAAGAAATTTGCCAGCATTTTTCATTTACATGTTTTACATATATTGAGATTGTGTATAGGACTTTAGCTAGTTCTTCCAGTGGTTCACATTAGGTTTACATTTGAGGGAAAAAAAAGACATTCATGAACATAATGTTTAGCTAATATAATCAAATTATTGATAGCATATTCAGTATTTCCAATCTTATTAATTAACCCACATTTGATTTCTTTTAAAGTGAGAGTAAGTAGCTGAGTCCCTTTGGAGTGGATCCACATTTTAAAATCAAGCCAAAATTGCTGAACTATCCTGCAATCAAAGAAAATATGTTCCAGGTTCTCACTCTGTCTCACAAAAAACACAATCGTCCATTTAAAATTTTGTCCTTAGAAATTCCTTAGTAGGATAAATTCTATTTAAGATTTTAAAGTGAATTTATTTGGCTTTAGGAGGGACTGGATATGATATAAAATTAGTTCTGATCTTTTTGATGTGTGTACTAAAGTCCTTCAGAATATATCTCCTAATTAAGTTAGGAGAATAGTGATGCAGTAGTTTGTTTCTCAAAAATGTATTGTTACATGGAAGTAATTGGAACAATTTTAAACGAGTAGTTTAGTTTTACTTCCAGGGTGCAGCAGATGTTAAAGTAAAGATCACTGTGGGTAAAAGTTGTCATTTAGGTGTGATCCTGTGTCAATCACATGAACTTTTTGTATGCATGCCCACCTCTAACGTGGATACTCATCATTGCTTGAAGTCACTTTGGACGATCTATCTGTTAGAAACTGTTTGGGAACCTGAATGATACCAGCTGCTGTGTTAGTTCCACTCGTTTTTTAAGCGACATGCTGGACTGGGGTCAGGGAGTTTACAGCCTGTGATGAACAACAGAAACATCAGCATAAACATGATGGATTAAAAAAATAATAAAATAAAAAAGGTTTTAGCGCGCTTCACAGACATTCAGGAACAAGTGAGCCAGGGAGGTGTTTTCAGCACCGCGGACAGCGCCAGTCGATTTCAGCACCCCGGACAGCGCCAGTCGATTTCAGCACCCCGGACAGCGCCAGTCGATTTCAGCACCCCGGACAGCGCCACTGGTGTCTCCTGCCTGAGGACAATGACGTCCCCACGCTTTTTAAAGAAAACTGGCAGACATGGACCAGGTCTGATTGGGATTCTGGTCCTAGCCCCTTTCCAGGGGTTACCTTCGGGAGTTTTCACCAAGACCCATGTCCCCTCCCTCCCCTCCTGGCACAGAGACGCACAACGCATTGCAGCTTCTGCTCGCACGTCCAGGCGGCGCGTGCCTGTGTCTTTAATAACGCCTTCTGGTGGGTGATTGGACGGTGTCCGCATGTGCGCATGGAATGACGCAAACTTGACTTCATCTCAAAGAGCGCGTCACGACGTCATTTCAACATGCAGGG
>JBBPBX010001315.1:0-54571 GCA_038048925.1 Garcialebias charrua
TCTATGGTGTTGCAATAATCGCTGGCAAACTTGGTGACGATCTGCAGCAGAGTGGCGCTCTGGTCCTCCACCGGCTGGCCGTAGCCGTTGAGCTGTGCCTGGTACTGCGCACTCAGCACGGTCACTCTGGTTTTGAGCTCTGGCAGGCAGTCACGGATGTGGTGCATGAGCAGTCTACTCAGAGTTTTGGCCAGGTAGCGTGAGCCAGCACGGGACGCGAGCGAAGGATAATGGCGTTGCAGGAAGGCGTGCTCATCCTTCATCGACTCATCTAGTCTCTTTTGAGTATTGATGTCATGCTGGCTCCTACGAACAAAAGAGTTGGAGTTTAGGAAGGCTTCCAGGGTAATAATGAGGACATTAAACAGAACAGACACCATGAATAAACTTTATCATTAAATGCAAGTTAATTATTTCTAACCTGTTAACCACTCCAATGATCCCAAGCCTCACAGGAATGACTCGACCCAATAGGACTTCCAGTGCATCAGTTCCTGCATCCATCAGGTCCAGTTTGCTGATCACCAGCAGTGTTCGACGGCCTGACAAACACAAAAATACTATTTATAAGAACATACACTGGTCATGACAAAATACGCAGATTAGAAGTTTCTGCTGGGATGGATTTAAAGTGTTCAGAGGAAACATTTGATGAAGATTTATTTGTTCAACAGACACTTCAATTAGAATCTACTATCCTTTCTGATTATCATTTTATGCTCTCTTATCATCACTAAAAGGCATTATGACAGCAACGTTAATATTTAAAAAGACTCTTAAGTAAAACGACTAACAGCCTCACTGTATTGAAATCTTCCTGCATTTATACTTAAGAGCCATCAGGTAATAAGCAACAAGAGAGAGAAAGTGAAATGTCTAACCGTCAGGATCGACCTCCCGAGCCAGTTTTAGAGCATCGGAGGTGGCCAAGTCAGAGTTGGCGGGAGACACTGCGAGGATGAGGGAGTTTGGATTGGAGATGAAGGACAGGATCATCTCTTGCACTTGAATCTCAATGTCTTCTGGCTGATCTCCAACTGGAACCTGAGGCGACAAACGACAAGTTGCCAAAGTTACTGTAACCACAGCAAAGACGCTGTGAGGATTGTGGAATTCAATCAGCGCTGATGAGACTCCAGAGTCCGTTTACCTTTGTAATTCCAGGTAAATCAACCAAAGTGAGGTTAAGGACATTGGGGGAGAAAATCTTTAAATATATGGGCTCGGGACTGATGCCCTGGAAAATATATAAATAAATGTTTTTATTAAATGTTCATCCGATATGAAAAGTTCAAGTTTCAGCTTTTTTAGCTTCATGTGAAAAGATTCTCTGTACCTTGTTGTCACCTAAACTCCGTGCAGTTTCTGCTTCAATTTCTTGTCGGATTTCCTGGAAATCTGTGAAGATCTATAAAACAGGAACGAGAACGATTCACCACTTGAGCTCAGCGCATGAAAGATGACAACGTTTGTGTTTCCAGGATAAATATACTGTACCTGGTTCTTGCAGTGCAAAAATGTACCCCATTCTTCCGCTTTGACACCTGAACCAATGAAAGTTTAATTTGCTTTATAGACAAAGCAGGTAAAAACTAGAGCAACAAAGATATAAAATCACAACTTAAATCGTGCTAGATAGATTAGAGTCTGAGAGAACATAAGGAATGAAAGGGTTCACACAAGAAACAAAGATAAGACCATAAAGATCAAATAAGCAGACCTGGATGGTTGCTTTTGGCATTTTGTTTAACCCCATTTCCTAACGGGTAGAGGAAAAGAGGAAGAAAGTCAACATGTTAGCAAAGAGAAAGCAAAGGTCTACAAGAAAGAAGGAGCCGTTTGAAACAGTGAATTAGAAAAGTGAGTGATATCCATGGGTTTCTTGAAACTGATAGCTGACATTTACTCAATTCAACTCTGTCTACATATCCTGACATGGAAACAGAAAAGATTTATAGTGGGGTACCAGTCTCAGACTTTAATCTCTCCTTCAGCGGGGGAACATTAACAAGCTGCAAGACCAGAGGACGTCTTGTGACTATTCCTGATCCCCGAGGCAGAAAGTCCCGCCCGACCAGACTTTCCAGCACAGAACTTTTTCCACTGCTCTGTAATGGCACACAGTGAAAACAATATAACACAAGTTCAAATCAGCATTTTGTGCTTAATCCAAAATAACCCAGTTCCTGAAAACTGAACTCTAATTGTTACTAACCTGAGATCCAACCACAGCTATCTGAGGTAGCTGGACAATCTCTGCTCCCACAGTCAGAAAGACTTCCTGCAGCCGGTTGATGGTGGGAATCAGAGTCTCCATCCTTCCAGCTGCACCTACTAAAACGTGTTAAAAAAAAACAATTGAGCTGAAAGTACAGCAGTAACTCAGATTATTCCAAATGACACAGAGACAGTACTGTCCAACCAGGACAAAGCTGGGTAATGGATTATTGTGATTGTGGTAAAAACTGCATTAAATAAGAGTTTTTGATGGGAAACGGTGTTGCTTCATCAGTGGTCCTGATGAGAGTAAACGCCCCGGACCCATTCAAACACCACCAATCATCTCGGGCTACTGAGCAAAGGTTTTTAAATAGAACAGCTTATAATATTGATAATGAACTTCAGACTAGGTTACAGTGCAACAAATGGTGAGGTCCAAAGACTCCAGCTCGCTAAAGACAGGAAGTAAAACTAAGATGAGCAAGCTTCAGTAATGCTAACGCTAGTTTAGCCGTTAACCAATATTCGTTTCGCACTCACCTTACACCAAAGATTATCTCTTATTCAACTTGTCGGTTCATCGTGCTTTAAGAAAAAGAGTCGAGCATTTTTTTCAAAAACTGTATCTGAATTGAACTCTTTGTACAAAACAGGCAGCAAAACCACGAACCGTCTGTCAGAGGTGGTTTTAAACTGCTTCAATCTGATTGGTCAGAAAATAAGCGTCACCATGGTTCTTTGCAGCTGATTGGTTGTGACGTTTTAGTCCCGCCTTCGGAAGCACATAAACTCTTAACTTTTTTTTTTAATACTACTCTTGGCCAAATTTTACATCCACAGCTGTAAATTCTCCTTGCTAAAACCTAGATTTATAGTGTTTTCTAATTATATTTCCTCTTACTTATCTACTTTAAAGTATTGTACTAATGCAAAAGCTTTAAAAACTAAAACAATCTGTAACGAATTTCTGTTGTAAGCTGCCCAAAACTCATTATTGTTTTTGTGTATGTGCCTTTATTCTCTTTTATGCTATGCATGCCTTAAGTCTCGAGCCTTGTTTGACATTGTAAGTTTTTTTTGTACTTGTTTTTTTTTATAAATAAAAAAAAATAAAAATAAAAAAATAAAAACTCTTAACTTTCAATTTCGATATTTGTGCTTGATTTTACACCAATCCATTTTTTTTAACATCAGCCTCAATACTTCTCAGCACACAACATATGAGCAAGTCATTAAGTTTCCCGTGTTTTAATGTTTGTATTTATAAACATACAGTACAGTATTTACAAATAGCACAATAACCATCAGTGTTATAAATAAAATGTGCTTTCTCACAATTTAACAGAAAAAGTCATCGATTTGCACAGACATTGGTAATAAATAGTGTCCCCTGGGATTTTGCAGCAGCCAGAAATCATGTGAAACAGTTTCAATGGATCCTTTTGTATCAGGCTGAGTCATTACAGTACTTAACTATTAAGAAGAGCCAGAGCAAAATGGCCATGTTTCCTGAACCAAGTCCTTTCTAAGTGGAAATAAAAGAAAGCTGATAATCAAACTTTTATTGTTATTGGCTCAGCCACAAATTAGGCACACACCAGGGAACCGTTGCAAATTAAAAACATTGTATTTTCCACAGCCTCACACTCACAGCTTGCATCTCCACTGAGTGCCACTCAAAGAAACAAACAAAAAAACAAAAACAATTTTTAAGTTTTCCATTATATACATTAGTCCATGTAAGAGGCATCCATGCTCTCGCCTTCCGGGTTAAGCAATCGTCCTGCCAAGCGTTCAATGTCATCAAGGCTGAGTTGACGGAGTGAACGTTCATAGTCCTTCATGAAAAGAAAGAGAAAAAACAGTAAACAAAAACAAAAAAATATATATATATATGTATATATATATAAATTACTTTTCTAAGCACTGAAGAGATAAGATTGTCTGAAGTCAACATGGTACAGTATCTGCATACTGTTAGTTTTAAATGCCATCAAAAACAAGAATTGTATGAAAACTATTAAAAAGACAGCACAAACACTAAACGCCTTAAACAGCGATCATTCACTCAGATATGGTCTTTTCTCACTGAGAGAAAAATAGATTATAACCCAGAAATCCTCACTGATGTTGAAGCTAATTGCAAAGTTTATCACAAGCAGGATGTTGCAACAGAAAGGAAGAACAAATTTCACATTTATTTTAAATAAAGGAACCTGTTTCTTTTGTCACATTTCTAGAAAACTTTTTTTTTACATATTTAATATCTTCATGCAGACAACATACATTAACTTTATCCCATGGCCATAGTCAAATGAAGTGTTGCAGTAATAGAGCCCTTTGTGATCTTAATGCATTAACAATTTTCTCATCTATCCTGTTTTAACATCTAATTGCATTACTTTGCAACCAATGCTTAATAAATGACCAAAAAACATATACTGTACAGTAATTGTGGAATACAGTCTTAAAAGAAAAACTTTTAGTTTCCTCCTAAATTAAAGGACACATCATTCATGTCTGTTTAGAAGACAAACCAAAACAGGCTCTAGAATCTGATGTAAAACTTAAAATGTGTAAACTAAATTCATGACTGTTGTCCTCAGAAAAACAGTCCTATAAAAGTGTTGTATGTCTGAACTCTAAGCTAAGGGTTAAGCAACAGTGAGCTTTTTTATTTATGTTACAAACCGTATAGGAAGAATTTGACTCTTCTGTTGGCACATATTTAATACACTACATGATGGGGGTTTTGTGAAAAAGGAAATAAAACTGCACGTCAGACTCTGCAGTTCCTTCTGGCTCAGCAGGAGGGGAGGAGTCAAAGAGAAGCAAGGTTTGTAACAGCTGATACAGCTGTGGTGGGATGCATCACAAACTATGATGAGTCCAGCTACAAGCAGGAGGTGGAACACCTGGAGAGCTGGTGCAAAGCCTGATCAAGAAAGTTCACCAGAGACTCTATTTCCTCAGGCGGCTGAGACGAGCTGGTCTGAGCAGCTCAGTCCTCACCTCCTTCTACAGGTGTGCAGTGGAGAGCATCCTGTGCTCCAGCATCAATGTGTGGCATAGAGGCTGCACAGCTGCAGAAAGAAAAGCTCTGCAGAGAGTGGTGAAGGCTGCACAGAAGATGTTGGAGTCAGTCTCCCCACCATCACAGACATTTACACCTCCAGATGCAGGAAGAGAGCCACCTGCATCATGAAGGACCACACTCACCCAGCACACACACTTTTTGCCCCACTCCCCTCAGGAAGGATGTTGAGGAGCATTAAGTGTAGAACCACTAGACTGAGGAACAGCTTCTACCCTGAGGCTGTTAGACTCATGAATATCTAACCAGAATGGTCACTGTGAAATATCACATCATATTGCTGCTGATCTGTTTCACGTTGCTGCTGATNTTTATTCTTTAGCTAGATATAAAAATATGAATAATTTATTACCTCACTTTCAGTTTGCTTAAGTAAGGTTTATGTTTATTAAATTAAATTTGTTCATTTTTTACAAAAGAAACTATACAAGACAATCCCATAAATGATAATGTACAAAATATAAAAAGGTAATTATTTGTTCAGGAATACAACAGATTTAGTGAGATTAGGCCTGTTTTGAAATCAAAAACATGCACTCGTGTATCTAATAATGCATTATTGTTTTGCACATGTATGCTTATGTACATTTTAACCTTCATACAATTACCAAAACGGGTACTGTATTTTGACTTTTAGGTTGAACCTCAGCCTTTCCCTCCTCCATCAAAGATGTAAGAACAACACAAATTCAGTTAAACATACAATATAATGATATGAGATAATCAGTGTGATCACCCGTGTGAACACAGCTCCACAGAAAAGCCTCACTTATCTGTGAAACATATAATTTTAGGAATTTAGGCATCCCTCAAGACTGAACGCTGTGAAATCAATATCTGGGTAACAGGCAGCAATATAAAGAGGAGAGAAGACAGGGTGAAAATCAAAGAGTCATGTCACTGTGTTGTTGATCTTTTAGGTTACTGAAGATGAAAAAGTCTCTACAGTGAAGGAACTCGTGTCTGAGCGACTGAACATACCTGCAAACCAGCAACGGTTACTCTACAAAGGAAAAGCGCTTGCAGGTAGATCAGCCAGAAAATTGAATTCAGATATTGTCAACATCTTCTTTGCTGTTTCAAACAGTTACAGTTTTGTTAAAGGAATATTTCTTTCCTTCAGATGAACACAGGCTGAGCGATTACTCCATCGGACCAGAGGCTAAACTGAACCTGGTTGTCCGTCCTGTGGGGGAGAGGAGTGCCGGCGCTGGACTGGCCGGCAGCAGCACACACGGAGGAGTGTGGCAGACTGTGTCCACTATACTAGCCAGACACTTCAGTCCAGCAGATGCAGCAAAAGTCCACGAACAACTTATAAAGGTATCAAAGTGGCACCTTTCCATTTAGACATGATAATCTGACTAAAGTTACATTTTTGCCTCTTTATCCATAAAAGCGATTAGGTCCGATTATTTAGTTGTTTAAAAGCTAAATGTTGTTTTCCAGTTTTGAATAAGTACAAATAGAGTTTCAACTTTTATAAACGTAACTTTTTATAATACTGAAACAAAAATAACAATTTAGCATCAAGCTTGTATTTCTTTAACCTACCGTATATAACTGGTAATTAAAAAATAAAAACAAATTTTCTATAAAATTGTTGCACTGTTTTAAGAAGACCAACTTCTTTAGTTCTGTCTTAATTACTGTGTTAGGTGACTTCATCAAGGTTCTTTGTCATTCGCACCACATGTGGTACATGAGGTGGAACAAAATTGTGTACTCAAGGTCCCAGTTACACCCCAAAATAGCAAAAATATAAAGTATAAAAAAGAACAGTAGGATCTAAGATCAACGTTAAACAATAATAATGTAAAATAAAACAGTGTACAGTATTGAACAGCAGCCTGAACACGAGTCTGTTGTGAGCAGATTGGTATGACTATAGCAGCTTATGCGTAAGAAAATCAGCAGCATGGATGTAAAATATCCAATTAAAGTGTCATTACAGTGATTATCCTGGTTAGGGATTAATGAGTCTAACAGCCTCGGGGTAGAAGCTGTTCCTCAGTCTAGTGGTTCTACACTTAATGCTTCTCAACCTCCTTCCTGATGGGGCTGGGGCAAAAAGTGTGTGTGCTGGGTGAGTGGGGTCCTTCATGATGCAGGTGGCCTCTTCCTGCATCTGGAGGTGTAGATGTCTGTGGTGGTGGGGAGACTGACTCCAACAGACTTCTGTGCAGCCTTCTCCACTCTCTGCAGAGCTTTTCTTTCTGCAGCTGTGCAGCCTCCATGCCACACGTTGATGCTGGAGCACAGGATGCTCTCACACCTGTAGAAGGAGGTGAGCACTGAGCTTCCCAGTCCAGCTCGTCTCAGCCGCCTGAGGAAGTAGAGTTGCTGTTTCATTGTCATCTCATGGCTGTTTCCTGTAACAAACCTTGCTTCTCTTTGGCTGTGTCTCAATTCAGGGGCTGCATCCTCATGAGTGCGCATTTGTCGGCCGCATACGTCATTGCCCCGCGCGGAGGACTGTCCCAATTCGAAGACTCCTCATGCGGCCGAGGAATGCAGCCTACTTCCTGTCGAAATCCAAGGATGCATCCGTGGAACCTTCAAGACGGAGGCTATCCCAGAATTCGTAGCGCCAGCAGAGATTTCGCGGGGGGGTGGGACTTTCTGCGTGCAGGGTCGGGACTGCTGCGTGTTGTTGAGTCATCAGCTCGTTCTAACAACAACCTCAGCGCGAATTATATCTCATTAAAATTTAACTACAGAAACGACTAAAAAAAAATTTGTTAGCTGAATATATATTAGTGTTTCTGAGTTTACTGTTTGTGAAGAACTGATTACAAATCAGCTTATTTTACACGTGCGTAGCAAAGATTTTCTGAGGGGCGATCTGTTAAAACTCAGAGTGGACCTACAAAAAGCAAGTTGTCCAGTAGCTCAATTGGTTAATCATTGGGCTGGCGCGCAGATCCTTTTCTCAAAAGCTGGTTCGAATCTCACTCGGTACGGTTAAAACTTATTTTACGTTTGTCATTTATTGGATAAAAAAAAAGGAGTTTCACAAACTCCTTTTTTTAAATCTCAGTCCTCATATTTTTATCCAATAAAAGACAAACGTAAAATAAGTTTTAACCGTACCGAGTGAGATTCGAACCAGCTTTTGAGAAAAGGATCTGCGTGCCAGCCCAATGATTAACCAATTGAGCTACTGGACAACTTGCTTCTTGTAGGTCCACTCTGAGTTTTAACAGATCGCCCCTCAGAAAATCCTTGCTACGCACGTGTAAAAAAAGCTGATTTGTAATCAGTTATTTTCAAACAGTAAACTCAGAAACACTAATATATATACAGTAGTGTATTCAGCTAACAAATCTTTTTTTAACGGAGTCCCTTCTCTTTCCACACACACACCAAGCGCGCACACTTCCCACCCCCCCAAAAAAAACCTGAAGGCTAGACCGTCCCATTTCAGCAGTTTCGTCCAGCCCACCCGGTCTTGTGAGTGCGTGGCCTAGTCGGCCCAGCTAGGCTGGGTCCTCATGAGGACGCAGCCCCTGAATTGAGACACAGCCTTTGACTCCTCCCCTCCTGCTGAGCCAGAAGGAACTGCAGAGTCTGACGTGCAGTTTTATTTCCTTTTTCACAAAACCCCCATCATGTAGTGTATTAAATATGTGCCAACAGAAGAGTCAAATTCTTCCTATCCACCTTATTCCTACGCCCCATGATGCCTTGCGCGAATTATGTGAACGACTTCCGCTGAAAGTCAGAACCGGCACTTTTGTTACACGCTAGCAACGCGCTAACCGGTTTTCGTCAGAGGTTTTAGGTCATAAAATATGTGGGAACACAAACTATCACAACTCAAATGTAGAGATATTGTTTTACCGCTACCTACAGCTGTTGAGGGGTGGGAGGACGACTTGAAGAAGTGGCCGAAAATAACGTACACTAGCATGTTTAGCTACTAGCATACTTAGCTACTTTGACAGTTGCTTCAGATGGCGAAGCGATGAGCAATCTGAAAAGCTCTGAAGCTTACTAGTATCTTCACAGTAACAAGGTTGGTCCTGTTATGTTAAGAGAGGTGGGACACTTTATTTAAACAAACATAAAGCCCAGTCTAAGCATTAAAAATCCACATCTCCAGGTCCAGCTAACTTTGGACTTTTGAGCTGCAAGATGTTTATCTGGACACCAACTGAGCACCTGGAGCTTGACATTTCTTTTGACAAAGACTTTACTGATTCACAAATGAAGCACCTTGAGAACTTTTAATAAAATACAGTAAATGAAAACAAATAATGAAATAGACAGGAAACGATCTTTAAAAACTTGATAATGACAAAAGTGACATTTAGATAGAAACAGTAGTTTAATCCAAAATTAACTGATATAGTGCACACAAAAACCTAACCTTGTAAGAAGGTTAACAGTCAACTATTGTACATAACAAATGAATCATTTTAGCAAATACTTTTCTAATGTAATATAGTTAACATTGCATCCTTTAAAAAACATGTTGAGTTGTGTTACGTTTACAGCAAGTACACCAGTACTGTACATGTTTGAGAAAAATGTTTACATTTAATGTCTTCTCACTTCTCACTTGAAATAAGCTGGCATCCTTTGCGTGTGAATGCTGGAACGATTACATTGACACCATAGCTCTTGCAGCAGGTCCCTCACTGTGAAACCACGATCACCCATCACCTGATCTCCAGCACGCAGATAGTCCAGAAACCCAGAGTTCTGTGTTATATACCTGTCACTGCATTTACCACCATAAGCATCTGAAATAAACATGATTATTCCAGAGGGAGAAACAGCCAATAAATATTTCACAGTGTTATTTGCATGTATGATTCACTTCTGGAGTCCAAGTTTTTAGCTTTCTGCAAAACATGTTGCTTTAATTGTTTCACGGGGCAACCATAGAATAAGGTTGTTGGTTTGTTCTGACATTATGTCAATCCACATTCCAACAGTCATGCTGCATGTGACTGGTGGTGTTGAGCAGCTCCACACTCTCATCAAGCCCATCTGAAAGTAAAAGTACAGTATACAAACTTTAGGGTTCATTTATGAACACACACACACACACACCTATATTATATATATATATATATATATATATATATATATATATAAACACACACCTATATTATATATATATATATATATATATAAACACACACCTATATTATATATATATAGATAGATATGTATAAATAAACGCACACACAGCATACATATAGGTGCGTGTGTTTATTTGCCAGTTATGAACGAAAATATTAGTATAATTTAATTACTGACTACATAAAATCATAACACTAAAAGCTGTCTCTTAAATCATACCTGGTGTTCTCGATCATCTGGAGGATACAGAGTCTTTTTTCAGGTGGTTTCTCGTAGCCCAGCCACAAAGAAGGATGCAGGTTTTTGTTTTCGGAGCATGTTCAACACACACTAGTTGCAGCCACTAATTCAGCTTCGTGTGATTATTCATACAGCCATGAACAGCGCAACAGGTACCCGAGCTCCTCAAGACATCTTCGTGACAATATTAGCTCGAAATAACAGAAAACAGAACTTTAACAGAACTTCTACGATGCGCGCAGATTAGCAAGCAAACAACGAGGAGCCAATGCAAAAATTCTACTTCCGGGGTCAAACGGAAGTACGGCACATTATCGCTTCTACAGTGACACCCCCAAGAATAAGGTGGTACTGTTTGTAACATAAATAAAAAAGCACACTGTTGCTTAACCCTTAGCTTAGAGTTCAGACATACAACACTTTTATAGGACTGTTTTTCTGAGGACAACAGTCATGAATTTAGTTTACACATTTTAAGTTTTACATCAGATTCTAGAGCCTGTTTTGGTTTGTCTTCTAAACAGACATGAATGATGTGTCCTTTAATTTAGGAGGAAACTAAAAGTTTTTCTTTTAAGACTGTATTCCACAATTATCTGTTTTTTGGTCATTTAAGCAATGGTTGCAAAGTAATGCAATTAGATGTTAAAACAGGATAGATGAGAAAATTGTTAATGCATTAAGATCACAAAGGGCTCTATTACTGCAACACTTCATTTGACTATGGCCATGGGATAAAGTTAATGTATGTTGTCTGCATGAAGATATTAAATATGTAAAAAAAAAGTTTTCTAGAAATGTGACAAAAGAAACAGGTTCCTTTATTTAAAATAAATGTGAAATTTGTTCTTCCTTTCTGTTGCAACATCCTGCTTGTGATAAACTTTGCAATTAGCTTCAACATCAGTGAGGATTTCTGGGTTATAATCTATTTTTCTCTCAGTGAGAAAAGACCATATCTGAGTGAATGATCGCTGTTTAAGGCGTTTAGTGTTTGTGCTGTCTTTTTAATAGTTTTCATACAATTCTTGTTTTTGATGGCATTTAAAACTAACAGTATGCAGATACTGTACCATGTTGACTTCAGACAATCTTATCTCTTCAGTGCTTAGAAAAGTCATTTATATATATACATATATATATATATATATATTTTTTTTTTTGTTTACTGTTTTTTCTCTTTCTTTTCATGAAGGACTATGAACGTTCACTCCGTCAACTCAGCCTTGATGACATTGAACGCTTGGCAGGACGATTGCTTAACCCGGAAGGCGAGAGCATGGATGCCTCTTACATGGACTAATGTATATAATGGAAAACTTAAAAATTGTTTTTGTTTTTTTGTTTGTTTCTTTGAGTGGCACTCAGTGGAGATGCAAGCTGTGAGTGTGAGGCTGTGGAAAATACAATGTTTTTAATTTGCAACGGTTCCCTGGTGTGTGCCTAATTTGTGGCTGAGCCAATAACAATAAAAGTTTGATTATCAGCTTTCTTTTATTTCCACTTAGAAAGGACTTGGTTCAGGAAACATGGCCATTTTGCTCTGGCTCTTCTTAATAGTTAAGTACTGTAATGACTCAGCCTGATACAAAAGGATCCATTGAAACTGTTTCACATGATTTCTGGCTGCTGCAAAATCCCAGGGGACACTATTTATTACCAATGTCTGTGCAAATCGATGACTTTTTCTGTTAAATTGTGAGAAAGCACATTTTATTTATAACACTGATGGTTATTGTGCTATTTGTAAATACTGTACTGTATGTTTATAAATACAAACATTAAAACACGGGAAACTTAATGACTTGCTCATATGTTGTGTGCTGAGAAGTATTGAGGCTGATGTTAAAAAAAATGGATTGGTGTAAAATCAAGCACAAATATCGAAATTGAAAGTTAAGAGTTGATGTGCTTCCGAAGGCGGGACTAAAACGTCACAACCAATCAGCTGCAAAGAACCATGGTGACGCTTATTTTCTGACCAATCAGATTGAAGCAGTTTAAAACCACCTCTGACAGACGGTTCGTGGTTTTGCTGCCTGTTTTGTACAAAGAGTTCAATTCAGATACAGTTTTTGAAAAAAATGCTCGACTCTTTTTCTTAAAGCACGATGAACCGACAAGTTGAATAAGAGATAATCTTTGGTGTAAGGTGAGTGCGAAACGAATATTGGTTAACGGCTAAACTAGCGTTAGCATTACTGAAGCTTGCTCATCTTAGTTTTACTTCCTGTCTTTAGCGAGCTGGAGTCTTTGGACCTCACCATTTGTTGCACTGTAACCTAGTCTGAAGTTCATTATCAATATTATAAGCTGTTCTATTTAAAAACCTTTGCTCAGTAGCCCGAGATGATTGGTGGTGTTTGAATGGGTCCGGGGCGTTTACTCTCATCAGGACCACTGATGAAGCAACACCGTTTCCCATCAAAAACTCTTATTTAATGCAGTTTTTACCACAATCACAATAATCCATTACCCAGCTTTGTCCTGGTTGGACAGTACTGTCTCTGTGTCATTTGGAATAATCTGAGTTACTGCTGTACTTTCAGCTCAATTGTTTTTTTTTAACACGTTTTAGTAGGTGCAGCTGGAAGGATGGAGACTCTGATTCCCACCATCAACCGGCTGCAGGAAGTCTTTCTGACTGTGGGAGCAGAGATTGTCCAGCTACCTCAGATAGCTGTGGTTGGATCTCAGGTTAGTAACAATTAGAGTTCAGTTTTCAGGAACTGGGTTATTTTGGATTAAGCACAAAATGCTGATTTGAACTTGTGTTATATTGTTTTCACTGTGTGCCATTACAGAGCAGTGGAAAAAGTTCTGTGCTGGAAAGTCTGGTCGGGCGGGACTTTCTGCCTCGGGGATCAGGAATAGTCACAAGACGTCCTCTGGTCTTGCAGCTTGTTAATGTTCCCCCGCTGAAGGAGAGATTAAAGTCTGAGACTGGTACCCCACTATAAATCTTTTCTGTTTCCATGTCAGGATATGTAGACAGAGTTGAATTGAGTAAATGTCAGCTATCAGTTTCAAGAAACCCATGGATATCACTCACTTTTCTAATTCACTGTTTCAAACGGCTCCTTCTTTCTTGTAGACCTTTGCTTTCTCTTTGCTAACATGTTGACTTTCTTCCTCTTTTCCTCTACCCGTTAGGAAATGGGGTTAAACAAAATGCCAAAAGCAACCATCCAGGTCTGCTTATTTGATCTTTATGGTCTTATCTTTGTTTCTTGTGTGAACCCTTTCATTCCTTCTGTTCACCCAGACTCTAATCTATCTAGCATGATTTAAGTTGTGATTTTATATCTTTGTTGCTCTAGTTTTTACCTGCTTTGTCTATAAAGCAAATTAAACTTTCATTGGTTCAGGTGTCAAAGCGGAAGAATGGGGTACATTTTTGCACTGCAAGAACCAGGTACAGTATATTTATCCTGGAAACACAAACGTTGTCATCTTTTATGCGCTGAGCTCAAGTGCTGAATCGTTCTCGTTCCTGTTTTACAGATCTTCACAGATTTCCAGGAAATCCGACAAGAAATTGAAGCAGAAACTGCACGGAGTTTAGGTGACAACAAGGTACAGAGAATCTTTTCACATGAAGCTAAAAAAGCTGAAACTTGAACTTTTCATATCGGATGAACATTTAATAAAAACATTTATTTATATATTTTCCAGGGCATCAGTCCCGAGCCCATATATTTAAAGATTTTCTCCCCCAATGTCCTTAACCTCACTTTGGTTGATTTACCTGGAATTACAAAGGTAAACGGACTCTGGAGTCTCATCAGCGCTGATTGAATTCCACAATCCTCACAGCGTCTTTGCTGTGGTTACAGTAACTTTGGCAACTTGTCGTTTGTCGCCTCAGGTTCCAGTTGGAGATCAGCCAGAAGACATTGAGATTCAAGTGCAAGAGATGATCCTGTCCTTCATCTCCAATCCAAACTCCCTCATCCTCGCAGTGTCTCCCGCCAACTCTGACTTGGCCACCTCCGATGCTCTAAAACTGGCTCGGGAGGTCGATCCTGACGGTTAGACATTTCACTTTCTCTCTCTTGTTGCTTATTACCTGATGGCTCTTAAGTATAAATGCAGGAAGATTTCAATACAGTGAGGCTGTTAGTCGTTTTACTTAAGAGTCTTTTTAAATATTAACGTTGCTGTCATAATGCCTTTTAGTGATGATAAGAGAGCATAAAATGATAATCAGAAAGGATAGTAGATTCTAATTGAAGTGTCTGTTGAACAAATAAATCTTCATCAAATGTTTCCTCTGAACACTTTAAATCCATCCCAGCAGAAACTTCTAATCTGCGTATTTTGTCATGACCAGTGTATGTTCTTATAAATAGTATTTTTGTGTTTGTCAGGCCGTCGAACACTGCTGGTGATCAGCAAACTGGACCTGATGGATGCAGGAACTGATGCACTGGAAGTCCTATTGGGTCGAGTCATTCCTGTGAGGCTTGGGATCATTGGAGTGGTTAACAGGTTAGAAATAATTAACTTGCATTTAATGATAAAGTTTATTTATGGTGTCTATATTACCCTGGAAGCCTTCCTAAACTCCAACTCTTTTGTTCGTAGGAGCCAGCATGACATCAATACTCAAAAGAGACTAGATGAGTCGATGAAGGATGAGCACGCCTTCCTGCAACGCCATTATCCTTCGCTCGCGTCCCGTGCTGGCTCACGCTACCTGGCCAAAACTCTGAGTAGACTGCTCATGCACCACATCCGTGACTGCCTGCCAGAGCTCAAAACCAGAGTGACCGTGCTGAGTGCGCAGTACCAGGCACAGCTCAACGGCTACGGCCAGCCGGTGGAGGACCAGAGCGCCACTCTGCTGCAGATCGTCACCAAGTTTGCCAGCGATTATTGCAACACCATAGAGGGAACAGCCAGGCACATCCAAACGTCCGAGCTGTGAGTATCTCAAAAGTCAAAGTCAACTTTATTGTCAGAACTGCAATATGTACAGGACATACACAGGATTGAAATTGCGTTTCTCTCAGTCCCTCGGTGCAACAGTAACCATTTAAACACTAAAACACTGAAACATTTAATAAACATAAGCATAAAATAGTAAAAGTGTAACACTGTCCTGAGTTTTTGCATAGTAGTATAAAAGTATGAAAATTTACACCAACACTAAAACACTAAACATTTAATGAACATAAGCATAAAATGAAATAATAAAAGTGTAATACTGTCCTGAGTTTTTGCATAGTAGTATAAAAAGTATATCTATAAAATAAACTGAAGGTTCTAGCATTGACATTTGCAAAGAGTGGCAAAGCAGCATATGAGTTAATGTACACAGTATATGTATGAGGTAGTTGATGTTGGTATAGAGGCAAAGTGGCATATGCAGTAAGGCACATTGGGCATCCTTAAATAAGGCTGGTCAGAGAATACTGTATATGTATCAGCAGTAGTGTAGATATAAAAGTAGTGTAAATGTAAACCGTAGTAATAAATGTAAACAGTATTAATACATGTAAACAGTGAATGTATGTATGTAAGCCGAATCTCCTCGCTCCTGTCGCTTCTGCTCTGGAACAAATGGCTTGCGTTGATTTTACAAACATTTGCTGAATAAATGTTTCAAATCTGTTTCAAGTGCTGTTAAAAGAAGATAAATATGGAAAAAAAAATTAACAGTTCCAAACTTTTGTGTTCTTTTTTTTTTTTCGTTTTTAAACTACGTTAAGCACAACCCTGATCGCCTGCTAGTTTTGTTTACAAACTGGATTCCAAAAAAGTTGGGACACTAAACAAAACGGAGCGTTGATAACAACTTGGGCTATCCTTGTCCTCTCTGGTCCGGATGACATGGCGTCCCAGTGTTCCATAAAGAACTTCAAATCGTGACTCATCTGACCACAGAACAGTCTTCCATTTTGCCACACTCCATTTTAAATGACCCCTGGCCCAGTGCAAACGTCTGAGCTTGTGGAGCTTGCTTAGAAATGGCTTCCTCTTTGCACTGTAGAGTTTCAGCTGGCAACGGTGGATTGTGTTCACTGACAATGCTTTCTGGAAGTATTCCTGAGCCCATTCTGTTATTTCCTTGACAGTGGCATTCCTGTTTGAGGTGCAGTGACGTTTAAGGGCCCGGAGATCACGAGCATCCAGTAGAGTTTTACGGCCTTGACCCTTACACACAGCGATTGTTCCAGATTCTCTGAATCTTTTGATGATGTTATGCACGGTTGATGATGATAACTTAAAAGTCTTTGCTATTTTACGCTGGGTAACACCATTCTGGTATTGCTGCACTATCTTTCTGCAACAATGGTGGAATTGGTGATCCTCTTACCATCTTGGCTTCTGAGAGACACTGACACTCTGAGAAGCTCTTTTTATACCCAATCATGTTGTCAATTGACCTAATTAGTGTTAATTGGTCTTCCAGCTGTTCGTTATATGCTCAATTTCCTTTTTCCAGCCACTTATTGCTACTTGTCCCAACTTTTTTGGGATTTGTTGACACTGTGAAATTTTGAATCAACACATTTTTCCTCGGATTCAGGAGGAGCAGTGTGGTTTTCGTCCTGGTCGTGGAACACTGGACCAGCTCTACACCCTCAGCAGGGTCCTGGAGGGTGCGTGGGAGTTTGCCCAACCAGTTTACATGTGCTTTGTGGACTTGGAGAAGGCATTCGACCGCGTCCCTCGGGGGGTTCTGTGGGGGGTACTCCGGGAGTATGGGGTACCAGGCCCATTGATAAGGGCTGTTAGGTCCCTGTACGACCGGTGTCAGAGCTTGGTCCGCATTGCCGGCAGTAAGTCAGGCTCGTTTCCAGTGAGAGTTGGACTCCGCCAAGGTTGCCCTTTGTCACCGATTCTGTTCATAACTTTTATGGACAGAATTTCTAGGCGCAGCCAAGGTGTTGAGAGGATCCGTTTTGGTGGCCTTAGAATCGCTTCTCTGTTTTTTGCAGATGATGTGGTCCTACTGGCTTCATCAGTTCGTGATCTACAACTTTCACTGGAGCGGTTTGCAGCCGAATGTGATGCGGCCGGGATGAGGATCAGTTCCTCCAAATCCGAGGCCATGGTCTTGAGCCGGAAAAGGGTAGCATGCCCTCTCCGGGTCGGGGAGGAGGTCCTGCCCCAAGTGGAGGAGTTTAAGTATCTCGGGATCTTGTTCACGAATGAGGGAAAACTGGAGCGTGAGATCGATAGGCGGATAGGTGCAGCGTCCGCAGTGAAGCGGGCGCTGTACCGGTCTGTCGTGGTGAAGAGAGAGCTGAGTCAAAAGGCAAAGCTCTCAATTTACCGATCGATCTACGTTCCCACCCTCATCTATGGTCATGAGCTTTGGGTTATGACCGAAAGAACAAGATCTCGGATACAAGCGGCTGAAATGAGTTTTCTCCGCAGGGTGGCTGGACTCTCCCTTAGAGATAGGGTGAGAAGCTCAGTCATCCGGGAGGGACTCGGAGTAGAGCCGCTGCTTCTCCACATCGAGAGGAGCCAGTTGAGGTGGCTCGGGCATCTGGTTAGGATGCCTCCTGGACGCCTCCCTGGTGAGGTGTTCCGGGCATGTCCCACCGGGAGGAGACCCAGAGGAAGACCCAGGACACGCTGGAGGGACTATGTTTCTCGGCTGGCCTGGGAACGCCTTGGGATTCCCCCAGAGGAGCTGCTCCAAGTGGCTGGGGAGAGGGAAGTCTGGGCCTCCCTACTTAGGCTGCTACCCCCGCGACCCGACCCCGGATAAGCGGAAGAAGATGGATGGATGGAAGACATTTTTCCTTTAAAATTTTACATTTACTCAGATTAAACTTTTGATCTGTCATCTATGCTCTATTACGAATAAAATATTGACATTTGCCATCTCCACATCATTGCATTCACAGTTTTTATTCACAATTTGTTTAGTATCCCAACTTTTTTGGAATCCGGTTTGTACTTTTCGCTCTCTGAACTTTTTTTGGAAGCTGTGTGGTTTAAAGAATTTAGTACACGTATCAGCAATTATCCACAGTTGGAGAGTAATGTTGCGTTTGTAATGTCCCAAGTGTAATATAAGTGTAAATTGAAGTGGAATAAGCATCTTCTTTTGGGAACTTCATCTCTTCATCTCTTTTCCCATCAGGCAATTAATTCATTTGACTATGTCGAGAGCAAATATTGACCCTTTTTGGTTGACTGCATTTAATTTGGGCTCCATTAACATGACTAACACGCAGAGCACTGGTGTCACAGCTGAACCCCTCTCCCCTGCAGTTGTGGAGGAGCTCGAATCTGTTACATATTCCATGAGACGTTTGGCCGCACTCTGCAGTCCATCGACCCCCTGGGAGGACTGACTGGTCTGGAAATCCTCACTGCCATCCGCAACGCTACGGTGAGCTCCTGCTTCTGTTTGGGCCGGTCCTTGAATGTTTATTCTGGTCAAGTTCTCTTGTTTGGATAAATGACAGGCGTAATGATGGACTTGGTCTGTGTTTGCTTGTGTGGTTTGCCCTGCAGGGTCCTCGGCCTGCACTTTTTGTGCCCGAGGTGTCTTTTGAGTTGCTGGTGAAGAGGCAAATTAAGCGTCTAGAGGAGCCCAGCATGCGCTGTGTCGAGCTCGTCCACGAAGAGCTGCAGAGGATCATCCAGCACTGCTCCTCCTATAGCACACAGGTTAGCCGAGAGATTGAGATGCACACACGCACACTGGTTTGTTAAAAGCTGAATTCATTAGAAAAACATGTCTTTGTCTGTTCAAGGAGCTGCTGCGATTTCCCAAACTGCATGATTCTATTGTGGAAGTGGTGACTGCGTTACTGAGGAAGCGTTTGCCAATCACTAATGAAATGGTCATTCACAGCTATATTAAAATCGTCTTTTTATTAATTATAACAAACAGTAAAAGTCCTGATGATGATCTGTTTTTTTTTTTTTTCAACAGGTGCACAATTTAGTAGCCATAGAGCTTGCCTACATAAACACAAAACATCCAGATTTTACAGATGCAGCGCAGGTCTCAGCATCTGTTAACAGTCAACAGGTACATTTGTTTGTTTTCAAATAGCACTTTTCACAACTCGTTCCTTCTGCCAAAGTACGCAGCTGATGTTTGTGCTCTGTAAAGCCTCATTCTGTATGTTAGTACACCCAACCTCCGACTTAAGAACGACTTCGGGACCTAAGATCCGTTCGCAGGTCGATCTGTTCGCAGGTCAGTCCTTCCGTCCACTCGTCACTCGGGGATGTCCTGTATTTTTTTTTTTGTGGTACCAAGTACTGTACTTCGCCTATCCTAACACACCTAACACAGTGTAATTAATTAATACAGTACAGTAATAAAAATATAAATTAAATAAAAATATAATTTCTTACTTTGAGGTGGTCAAAGCCGCTGCTGCGTCCCGTGTTAGCTCCCGTGTTAGCTTCTGGAGCTAGCCAGGCCGGAGGTGTTCGCGCGGCGGCCTGGCACGATCGGCGATAAATCCGCGGCTGCCTGAGACATCCACAAAGTTCACAGAGACGTTTCCAGCTAGTAATTAATCCATATGAGGCGATCCTGGTCACCAGTCTTCAAAGGCCGGCTCCCGGCAGCTAACCTAAAATGGCGTCCGGTGTTCTACATTAACTTGTGACCGTCTAAACTGGAGACCTTCAAAGGCCCCCGTGACTGAACCTAAAATGGCGTCCGGTGTTCTACATTAACTTGTGACCGTGTAAACTGAAGACCTTCTTGCTGCGCAAGATTGCGCAATCATGACAAAAATGATCAGAAATGATCATTTTTATCATAATTATTATTTATAAAGCCTTTAAAACAACCACAGCTGCAACAAAGTGATGTACACATGAAATTAAGAACATTTAAACACACACAAAAAAAATTATTATTATTTTTTTAAATACAGTAATTTCATATTTTTATTAAATATGATACGTTCGTAGGTCCGGGCGGCCGTAGGTCGATGGAGTCGTAGGTAGGGGGTCACCTGTACAAAGTAAAATGCCAGACTGCTAGAATTGCTTTTCCCTTAGATTTTTTTTGGGGGGTATTTTGTGCTTTCAGGCGGAGACCATGGATGGAGGGAAACGCTGGAAGAACGAGAAGGTTGCGGAGGAGAAAACTCCAGCCACGGGCTTTGGCAGCCCGAGCAAAGGCCAGGCCATTAACCTGCTCGACACCGTGAGTGATGGGATCATTGGGAGAAGCAAACATTTAGGATTTCCTTCCTGCAGGCTATCAAAGTTTAACACGGCTCCCTCTCTACCAGGCCGTTCCTGTGTCCCGCAAACTGACAGCCAGGGAGCAGAGGGACTGCGAGGTCATCCAGCGCCTCATCAAGAGTTACTTCCTCATTGTTCGCAAAAGCATCCAAGACAGGTTTGATTTGACTGGAACTGATCCAAAACCCACTCCACACCCCCGTGCCTCATTATGGAAAACCATTTCTTGACTTCTGACTTGGAACCTGTGCCTCTGCAGTGTGCCCAAGACGGTGATGCATTTCCTGGTGAACCATGTGAAGGAGCAGCTGCAGAGCGAGCTGGTGGGTCAGCTCTACAAGCAGCCTCTGCTTCAGGAGCTGCTCATCGAGTCGCAGGACACGGCTCAGCAGCGAACTGAGGTCGCTCAGATGCTCGAGGTAAACCTGGATGAATCCAGAAGAGCAAGTCGTATTTTCGTCTGCCGTGTTAATCTAACCGGCCTCTATGCTTTTTTGTTTTCTTCAGGCTCTCAAAAAAGCCAATCACATCATCTCTGAGATCCGAGAGACCCACCTGTGGTAGCAGAAGTAGCGAGCGAGTGTCTGTCAGGGGACAGCTTTGAGAGCTTGAGCGTGGATGTGAGTTTACTGTAAAGAAAGTGCTGCAGTTCCACAGCTTTCTCCTGGACTGATGACTGCAGCACATTAGATCAACGTTTTCCCATTAGCCGTTGCTTTGTACTGTGAATGTTAATGCAGAGAGAACAAAATAGTCACTCAGGCCAAAAGTGTTGTGTCTACATTGAAAATGTGAAAAAAAAAAACAGCCATGAACAAAATCCTTTGATGAGAAAGTTGTAAGGTTTTAGCTGTACTGTAATTGTGAAGTCACCGTGCACCACACGTGAATTATTTAAGTTGCTTTGTGAGTCCAAAGATGTCCTCACTGCACAGTTTATCCTGTAAACTGGGTTTTCTCTGAACCTCTCATAGCAGGTGCTGGTTACAGTAAAATGAACATTTGGACCCTCACTTTTTTATTTATTTACTTAACAGAAATGGAAAGTCACCTCTTGTTTATTCAGACTGCATACAACTCCGAAGATGCTCTACAGTCATTTTGAGTTATTATCGGGCGACTCCAGGTTGCTGTTTCATCTTTCGAGGGATAAATAACGTTGCTTTTGTTATCCACAAACACATTTACATATCAGAATACTGTATTTGCACTGTTTCACAATAATACAAGTTTGTGTTTGAACGTTATGGAAAAGACCAGACATTCCCAACATGCATTTCCTTCTTCAGTATGTTAAAACGCTTGGATAACAATACTTGGTACCACTTTATAATAAGGCTCCTCTTATAGATGGCTAATAGTTTATAGATACGTTATTAATCCTCTATAAACACTTTTTAAATAATTAATAACTGCTTATTATACATTAATTATGGGCACTTATGAGTATAGTTGTAGAGCCTTATAATGCAGTGATAAAATACAATATATGCTAAAGAAATACCGTAGGTTTGCAAATGTTTATTGTGCTTATAGTAACTTGGTGTGAAATATTTAATATAACAACTCTAGATGAAATGTATAGGTGAACAGATTTGGCTCACTATTTGGTAAGAAACTGGTCAGTTTTGTCTCTTTCTCTCCCTTAATTAATGTTTAATAAGCAGTTAATAATGGTTTATCAAGTGTTCATAAAGGAATTAACAACATATCTATAAACTATTTATTTACCATCTATAAGGGGAGCCTTGTTGTAAAGTGGTACCCAATATTTTGCTTTATGTAACTTGAGTTAGTCAGTTTTGATTGTTTAAATATCTCTAAAAGGCTGTAGTCCCACGTATCTTTAAATCCAGATAACTATCACTTCTCTAATTCAGATCTTTACGTGTTTTGCTGTAAATGTAAAAATGACAACATATGTTTCCATATCATCGACTGTCTTCAGTCATCCAAGCTGCCCCGGGAGTGAAAGACTCGGGTTGCAGCTGCTTTTTGGCGTTCTTAACTCAAAAAGTACTACACGTCCTAATTTCACCCACAGCCTCTGTGTCAGTCATTTATTTATCTGTTGCTTGGTTTAACGTCTCCCTTCAGTCTAAATCACTTACAACAATCAGTTATCTTAAACAATTGTGCTTTCTCAGGAGGGCTCTTTTTAAAAAAAAATTAGGATTATCAAGCTCTGTCTTTATTTTTCTGTTTCTGAAAACCCTGTTCAAGGTTGCATGATCAGTATGCATGTGTGGAGGTGTGAATAAATGTATATTTTGTATTATTTAAATATAGAATATCTATCATGTTTTCTGCCTCTGAGTTCTTGCCTGCCAATATGTGTGATGCGTTTGTTGAATGGGTTCAGAATTACTCATTAAACTTAAACACTGGACACGTTCTCTGGTCAAAAGTCTGTTTTCTGCCGCAGCTATACAGTTAAGTATTTATGAGCGTGTCGACTGGATGGATCTGTAGAGTCTCTGTTTGTGTGTACGTCCACAAACCTTTCCATAACTTCAGACCTGCTCAATACAATTCAACAAAACTTCCTACACATATGCATGATCACTAGACAGCGCTGCATACATTCATCACCCCAGTTCCAAGGTCAATGTCACAAATCAAGATCAAAGGTTAAACAAGGCCTTCGCTTGTCCAGGCCATTGCTATAGAGCGCTGTATTTCTGTGTACCGGTACAACTGATTAGCTTTATGAGATGTTTGAGATAAAATTCTATGTTTTATAGACGTAAATGTGTCGCGGTTAGCTTAACGGTTAGCGAAACGTCTTCTGTTACAAATAAAGTCCAGTTGATCTTGAATTGAACGCCTTTTTGATTTAGCTTAGTTGATTTTTCCTTGTACGTTTGAGCAAATAGCTCATAAACCACACAGCAGATTTTTTTCAAACTTACAGAAAGTAATCACTAGATGTACATTTACAAACTGTTAGCTGTTGGAGTTATTTGAGATAAAATTCGATGTTTTATAGACGTAAATGTGTCGCGGTTAGCTTCGTTGTTTTTCCTTTTGCAAGAGCGACTTATATAAAGGTGCAACCTATAGTCCAGAAAATACTGTACAGTAATAGCTTATAATGTGCTGAATGGGACGCACTGTTTTTGCGTCACTGTGTGGTGTAAAATTGTATATACTGCATTTTATTGACAAAATTGGTCAAGATGTCTTTGTCACAGTTACTGTACACAGGATGAAGACGGGGTGTCCTAATGATCAAACACATCAGAATCATAAGTGCCATGTTAAAACCTCTGTTTCCTTTGTGTCTGTCAAATCTCAATTAAAATGTACTCAGCAGATGAATTTTTGGAGTCAGAGCAGTCCAAGTTGCACATGAGCAGAGAAGTGACGGAACATGTCAGAAAAACTGGAGAGCTGGTCATTAAAGGTCGATGAGCGTGTAAGATGCCACAGTTTTTATGTTTTAGACAGATGGATGAAATCTGCTGAATTCACGATCTTCACTGTTGTTTTTATTAGAGGTGCTGCAGAGAGCCAGATGGAGCAGCTTCATTTCACCTGATGTAAGAGCCCCAGAATAAAGAACCTAACGTGTAAAAACTCCCATCAGGTGAGCTTTGGGATTTGTTTGTACTCTCCCCTCCACTGTAACCAGTTATTCTGATCACCCTCTTAAAGCACACCCCACCAACTGAGACTGGAGCAGACCATACCAACTCCAATGTGATGGGAGGGTGATCAGCTGCAGCATCAACACAAATGCATCCTCTTTGTCACCTAGAATCCACTAAACAAGGATGGATTCCTTCAAACTGCCATTGCCACAAAGGTATGCATTTCCCCTGGCTCCTCTGGGGGTGAACAGATGTGTGCAGAGGTGTTTGGAGCCGTTTTCCCCTCCTTGTGTTTCACAGACTGTTGAGCCAGTCAGCAGAGCAGGCTGAACAAAGCCACGAGAAGGAGAGAGAGAAAGAGGGAGAGCTTCTGGGAAGAAATGTCTCTCCCTGACTCTGTCGCCTCGACAACCGGCTGAGAAAGGAGGAGAGGACCAGAGAGGGACGGAAGGGACTGTGGAGCATAGAAGGAGAGGAAAAACAACATGAGCTGCTGAAAACAGAAGATGCCTGCAGAGTGAGGAAGGACAGGGGATTTTTGTGTAAGGTTTCCAGGGTGCACCTTTCTCCTGATGAGTTATGAACTATGATAATAAAGCTTTGTATTATTATTTTCTCTCTCACATCAGTGCACAAGTTCAGAACAGTCAAAGTGGACCAGGTAGGCCTGTGCAGGCTCCACCTGTGATTCTTGCTCCGTCAGCCTCAGGTAAGTCCTCAGTGCTGCAGACATTTGCTTTGATTAGGAAACAGTTTAGATTTTCCTCTTGATGAAATGTAAATATTCTGATTGATTGCTGAAGGCAGCCAGTCGTGCAGTAAGAAACTAAATGACTGCACGCCATTCTAATAAATCAAAAGTTTGGTGTCCCTATGTGTTCAGTGTATATTTATGCTGCAAAGTGGGAGAATTAAAAACACAGAGAGGTGTGTTTGCTCTTTTCGCTTCTCGAGGCTGAGCAAAATTCAAATCAAAATCCTCCCCAGCATGCTTCACTCACAGGACACTCTGCTGCAAATCATCAACGGTCTGAGAAATGAACACCTCTGTTAGGTGATGCAGAGTTTGACTTAAAGCTCAGACTCAGAGTGTGGAAAGAATAGAAACACTGTGCGCACTCATGCATAAGAAACATATTCATAGAGTAGCAGTGGTGAAAGCAATGCCTCTGTAAACTGGGTGTTATTCTCACTGAGCTTACACTGGTGCTGAATGGGGTGTCCATGATGGATGAGATGGAGAGGAGATAAACTAATGAGGGTGTGACATGAGCACCTTTGCTTGATAGAAATACAGAGAAAAGGCAGCGAGAAGGGTGAGACCAATGGGAAGGAGATGCAAAGAAGCAGAAGTGGCTGATGGAACTGCTGGGAAAAAAATCATGAAGTGAGTCACAAGATGCTGGGATTGCTTTGAGCTCTCGCTTCATGTACAGGACGCAAACTGAAAGATCCAGAGGAGGGTGCTCATACTGATGATCCACTTGTTTGTGCTTTTTATTTCATTCACGGTCATAAATGAGTCTCAGACTTTATTACACTTTTGCATTTCAGCCTTTAAATAAGGAAAAATAAAAACCTAATCTAATACAATAAAAAAAGGTAACAAATTATTGGCATTGCTTTAAAAATAAGAAGTCTGATACAAACAAAACAAAATAGCACCACATATGCTCAGCTGTCAGTGCACCTCTGGATGAAATCCGGCTGGATGTAACAAGACGTTCCTAACTCGGACTGTTCATCTTAAATTGTCCTGTTGTACTGTTTATTCCATCCATCGTTATCTTTACCCACTTCTTCCTTTTTGGGTCGTGGGGGGTCACTGGTGCCCATGTCCAGCAGTCATTGTGCAAGAGGCGGGGGACATCCTGGACAGGTCTCCAGTCTATCATAGGGAGACAAATGAGACAAACAACCATTCACTCTCTCACTCACACCGAGAGACAATTTAGAGTTGCCAGTCAGCCTAACATGCATGTTTTTGGTCTGTGGGAGGAAACCCACACATGCACGGAGAGAACATGCAAACTAAACCCAGAAAGCTCCCCGGACGGGATTTGAGCCGGCGACCTTTTCGCTGAGAGGCGGCAGCTCTACCAGAGTCAAAGGTTTTATTGTCATTCAGCGACGTACCAGTACAAAACAAGAGTTCTCAACAAATAATTAGGAGAAGACTAGAGACACGTGTTGATTAGTACATGTGTAGGTGGTGCATGAGGTAGAAACGTGTTCTGATATAGCAGCCTAAAGTTTTTCTATTTTTATAGCAGCAACTGAGACTGTGCTGCCCTGTACTGTTTATTCATTAATGCAAATAGTTCAATAATGTAACAGTTATATTAAAAAAAGATGTTTGCACAGGAATGTGCTAGTTGTAAGATTGTCATCATGAGGCTTTTTCAAATTAGGACATTTAGCAACAGCCCCAAGTGGAGGAGTTTAAGTATCTCGGGATCTTGTTCACGAATGAGGGAAAACTGGAGCGTGAGATCGATAGGCGGATAGGTGCAGCGTCCGCAGTGAAGCGGGCGCTGTACCGGTCTGTCGTGGTGAAGAGAGAGCTGAGTCAAAAGGCAAAGCTCTCAATTTACCGATCGATCTACGTTCCCACCCTCATCTATGGTCATGAGCTTTGGGTTATGACCGAAAGAACAAGATCTCGGATACAAGCGGCTGAAATGAGTTTTCTCCGCAGGGTGGCTGGACTCTCCCTTAGAGATAGGGTGAGAAGCTCAGTCATCCGGGAGGGACTCGGAGTAGAGCCGCTGCTTCTCCACATCGAGAGGAGCCAGTTGAGGTGGCTCGGGCATCTGGTTAGGATGCCTCCTGGACGCCTCCCTGGGGAGGTGTTCCGGGCATGTCCCACCGGGAGGAGACCCAGAGGAAGACCCAGGACACGCTGGAGGGACTATGTTTCTCGGCTGGCCTGGGAACGCCTTGGGATTCCCCCGGAGGAGCTGCTCCAAGTGGCTGGGGAGAGGGAAGTCTGGGCCTCCCTACTTAGGCTGCTACCCCCGCGATCCGACCCCGGATAAGCGGAAGAAGATGGATGGATGGATGGATGGATGGATAGGGAAGGAAAAGGGGACATTTAGCAACAGGCAGTAGAACTGCACATTAAACTGGGTGTCGCTCATAACATAAGTTATTGAGTCTGTGTAAATAGTTGTGATCACAAGTGAATTAGCAAAAGGCCTCAGAGCAAATGTTTTAGTGTATACATTTTATTTATGTTAAGTGAGGTTTATGGTGGATGTCAGGGCCGGCCCAAGCCTCCATGGGGCCCTAAACGAAATTTGTTTGGGGCCCTCTATTTCTGCTAATAATGTGGATCACTTCAATAAACAGTCAGATCAGATCATTCACCCACCAAACATAAACTCATTGCAACTCTGACAGTCCTGTTTACATTATCCTATATATCATCCAGTGCAGGGGCGGCAAACTCATTTTTATTCTGGGCCACATCAAGATCATGAATGTCCTCAAAAGGCAGGACATGGCAGAATGTATTGATAAAACGACCTATTAACAAACTGGTAAAATATAACTTTCTCTGCATTCAATGACTACTTTCTAAAATTTTAATATTTTATGTTTGAGTACTGGTAATTTGGCATTATAATCACAAAAGTTGATTTGATTTGACTAATAAAGTAATACTGAATCACACAACTGTTATCTTGAAGCAGGGCCGGCCCAAGCCTCCATGGGGCACTAAGCGAAATTTGGTTTGGGGCCCTCTACTTCTGTGTGGATTACTACAGATGATCAGATAATTCACCCACCTAACATAAACTCATTGCAACTCTGACAGCCCTGTTTGCATGATCCTACATGTATATATCATCCAGTGCCGGGGTGTCAAACTCATTTTCATTTTGGGTCACATCAAGCTCATGAATGTCCTCAAAAGGCCGGACATGGCAGAATGTATTGATAAAACTACCTATTAACAAACAGGTAAAATATAACTTTGAATAAATCAAAGAAATATTTAAATAATGTAAATGAACAATTACTTGAAACCACGTAAAATGGTTTAAAAGTTGTTTTAAGTTGAATAATTGGTTATTAAAACTATGATACTGTATGTATATGTATGCAACAATTTGCAAAATCTGAACTTAAAATATTAAACAACCTTTATACACATTTGACCTGCTTATGTTACTTCTTCCTCAACACTTAACTAACTTCCTAAAAACCTGTGCTTCCACTTAGGGGGCCCCCTAGTAACCCCGGGGCCCCAAGCAGCCGCTTGGTTTGCTTATGCCTTGGGCCGGCCCTGGTGGATGTGACACCTCAGACAGCATGAATAAAGTTTCAAACTGCACAACACGTCCCACTACAAGCAGCTGGTGTACCTTTAACCAGCAGGAGCAGCAGGACCAGGTGAGCTGCGTCGCTCAAAAAAGAAACCAAAAAGCCAGAGAGGAAGTTCCTGACTGATTTAAATACCAGGCAAGGTGAGGTTAACTGCTCACACAGCATACCTGATGCAAGTTGAGCCAGAACTTGTGCACATCATTACTTCTTTGTTCAATAATCCGTTCCAGTTTTTAGTACATTACTACATTATAAAGATTCTCATGATTAAAAATAACACTGCTTCATTAAACAAAATGCGGCTTTTATTCCAGAAAAACAACAAAACGCACGACGTCAAATGACTTGATTTTTAACCCACGCCTGCACAGGGTTTAAATGGAGTTCTCTCACTCCCTGCAGAATAAGTGGCAGTGTAAACACATTAGTTATACCAGGCTCTGCAGTGCTTCGCAGCTGTGTACGTTGCTCATAATTATTGAGCACGAGGTGCAATGTTCAACACGGAGGAGCGGCGGACTCATCTGTGAGAGAGGAATGGATGTGTCCCGGAGGCCGTGCATCACTTTCTGCTGCTGTGTACCTGCAGCTGTTGTAAGACACGTGCAAACAGGCGAGGGTTAGCAAAGAGCCGTGACTAATAATGAGCCCTGCTTTTCAAAGAGCTTCACCAAGTTCTCCAAAGACAAAGTATTTCTAACCTATCAGTTTGAAATGGGGACAGAATTACAGCTGTGGGGATGAAATCATTATTATTATTGAACATGAAATGTCTTCACAGATGATGGAGGTGCTGTTTGGAAAATGGCTGTGTGGATCTCCAGTCATTACCAGAGCTCTTCTCTCCTCTCGTTCCTTTGCACTCCTCTCATCGTATTGCTGCACTCGTCTGTTCCTCCTCTCGTCTCCTGCCAATGCAAGTACAATCATTAAAACGAGACAGAGAGGCAGAAACAAAACCTAACAGGATTAAGTTAATCTAATTACCAAGATCAGCAGATGTATTCAGTTTCATTGCCCTTAAACACAAAACTATAGCTCACATTTTGCATTCAAGACCGAACACCTAATTGGTTCTTTGTCTCAGAGGAAATCTGAGAACCTTCTGCATTACAGAAGAAAATGTAAAACACACACATAATGGTGCTTATTTCAGAATACATGTAATGGTTCTTGATGGTTGCAGTTAGCCAGTGATTCTGCGTACAGACTGCAGCCGGTGAATTGGATTCAGATATTATTTTCAAAGCAGATGCTGGTGTAATCAAGTGGTACCTGAAAATAAGTGGATTGATGGCTGAATCACGGTGCAATTGTTTGAAACACTGTGCTTCATGAATAAATCGGTCTTCCTGGGGTGCAGGTAGTTCACGCTCACACTCCTTTCCCCCCCTTTTAAAAAAAACAGCAGCTGTCCTTGGCTGTGCGCTACGATAACACGCTAATTAATAAAACCAAGAGTTGTTCAGCTGGATAAAAAAGCCCAAACGTGTCCACGACTTACAGATGATTAGATTTGGTGTGAAGTTCTTGGTTTTTAACTTCATTGTCATCTATCACATAAAAAGGGGGCAATGTGGAATAAAACAGCATTAGCTCATCTGATTCCTGTGGATATTTCACATAAAAAGCTCTCTCTCTTTCTCTCTCTTTCTCCCTCTCTTGAAAAGAAAAGAGCTAAAGCTTTTAACGATGTGGTCATTACACACGTCCATGTATCACTGAACCGCTGACTTTGTCGCACATGGTGGCCATACCGATCGACTGCTGCAGACACACGCATGTCCTCTGCTGTAACTCATCGTGTTCCTTGAAGGAATGTTAGTTTGAACTAAGATCATCGCATGTTGAGAAATGACGACGTTGTAGCCATTTTAGTCAAACCTTGTGCGATTATGTCATTTCAATTCAGGTCAACCTTTTTTTATACAGGTTAGTCTCACTGAGCCTCGAGGACTCATTTACAAGAGAGACCTGATCTTAACAAAGAATGATTACAACAGTGGATGATTATTTAAAAAAAGCATATAAAATGAAAAGTAAATGGAAGAAATGAAATAAAAAAATATAAAAACAAAAACAGCTACATTATAAAGCGATGTCGAAAACTCAAAACAGGAACATGTCTGCGTTGGTTTTTGCCATGAACTTAACAGATGTTTGAAGCCACTCAGAGAGGTCAAGGTCGAGAGCTTCATGTCTTTTTGCAAGATATTCCATGAAACAAGAGCGGAGTAGGAGAAGGTTCTTTTGCCTAGTTCAGTCCTCACTGAGGGAACACTGCAGGTAATCATGTCCTGAGAGCGCACGCTGTAGCTGCACTCATGCAGAGACATGTAGGAGGAGATGTATGAAGGCAGCAGACCAAGAAGTGATTTAAAGATGAAAATGTACCAGTGGAAGAGTCTTTGTGACGTTAATGATGTCCAGTTAACCAGTGACTACAGAGTGCAGTGGTGGGTACGATAGTTACAGCCAGTTGTGAATCTTAGCGCACTGTGATAGACAGCGTCCAACATCTGCATGGTGCTAGGAGCATTCATATAAATGATGTCACTGTAATCAATGGAGGGAAGGAAAGTCACAGTTACAAGGCGTTTCCTAGCGTTCAGAGTTAGACATGATCTATTTTTAAAAAAAGAAACAGTTTAACTTTCAGTTTCTTTACCAAGTTTTTGAAATGGGTTTTAAAAGAGATGTGAATCGACCAAGATGCCCAAATATTTATAGGAATCGACAAACTCAATAGAGACACCATTTGAAGATAAAATCGAGGGAAGAACTGCTGGGACCGACTTCCTGATTGAAAACAACGTCCCTTTGGTTTTGTCAGCATTTAGCACCAGTTTGAGACGGAACTAGTCAGACTGGAGGATGTCGAATGTAGACTGTAAAAGCTGGTAAACCTTAAGATTCAGATTCAGATTCTGTTTATTATCGCCATTGTCAATGAACAGGATTCACAGACTAGGAATTTGCTTCGGCATAACGGTGCATAAAATATAGAAACATAAAACATAAAAAACATAAACCATAAAACATCAATACAATCAATACAATATTCAGTGAACAAAACCTACTAAGAAACAGTGCAATTAGAGTGGTGCATCTTAACATCTGTTTTAGCTCGACAAACAACTGTGTCGTCAGATGTGTTACTGCTCAATTATCTCTTTTTGAACATTTCATTAAAATCTGAGCAGTAGTAATAAACTTTGATGAAAAAGTGGAAACTACCGGGTTTTTTTTTCCACTCTGGGATTGAGCTGTTTGTGGGATTCAGTTTGGTTTGGTGGGCTCCTCAGATTGAAGAAGTCGTTCGGATGAAGGACAAAACATCTCAACAATAAAAGAAGCCATCCAGATGACCTGACTGCACATTGTTGGATTTATACCTGGATTCTTGAGCATGAACTTTGGTGAAACTACCGTTCATATCCACAAACCAATTCGCCTGCAGTTCACTTTAAGATTCAGCCTCTACATAATTGTTCAAACTAAGGACGCTTTGACTCAGTTTTGTTAATGAAACATTATAAATTAAAATTTCTCCTCTTTAGGATGGGTTTCCACTTCAGCCATAGAGCTGCTCTCAGCTTTGTTCCACACGTAGTCACAATGCAGTTCTTACCTGGCTGACATTAACGCTCAGCTCTAAAGACACTAGATAAATTGCCCAGTTGGCGTGCACCGTGCACGCCACCACCAGAATGCAAACCGCCTGCGCTATCTTGTGTGGAGACGAGCAAAAACAAGTGGCACCTATTGACACCACTAGTCAAAGGCTGCCCATCACAGGAGATGAACCTGCAGCTCTGCTCAACACCCCTCTCTCTCCTTTTCTCAGTAATTAGACGAGTGAGATGATTTAATTTGGTGTAAAGCGTTCTCGACTGCGCCTGGACTCTTGACGTGCAAACACCCACCAGCAGACCCTCTCCAGGTGATAACTGAAAGAGAGAGGGGAATCAAATCACAGCTTTTAGCCTGTTTGTGTCCTGAGCTCATGTGAGCAGCATCTTAAAGCATGGGCCTGCCAGCCATTGTGTTTTTTTTAATTTAAATAAGTCCTTGAAGTCCCCCCCCCTTGAGTGTCTTTCTTCATACAAGCCTGCCAGTGGGTCAACAGCTGTTCGAGGACATACTTCCTCTTGTGTCCTTGCTTGCTCAGTACAACCTTTTTGGTGCCTGCCATGCAAGTGTGTCTGCATTTCTATCTCCGTTAATGCGGCCCGAACCCACACTTAAGTCATATGAAAACGACTGCCTTGATGTGTGCTATTACTTTATTGGCATTTCGGGTTACCATGGTGACGTAATTTGCAAACAAAGACGCAATATTTCACCAACTCCAAGAACTAGTTGGTGACTGCCTACTTATTATTCTACACCTGAAAAGTGTATCTTTTTCAACTTTAATGCGGCCCGAACCGCAACGTGGACCCCCACAAAAGTTACATCATAATGACCGGCCCGGGTCCGGGAAGTGTGCAATTAACGTTTATTGGCATTCGTAAATACCATGGCGACATATTTTGCTAACAAAGTTGCCAAATTTCCCATAGGAAATGACTAGGAGAAAACTCTTCACAGAAACTGAGTAATGTATGGAGCCGTTTTGGTTCAAGATGCAAGGAAGGCACCTATTATTACCTACTATCACCTATTATTATTAATTATTAATTATAATAATTTACATTAATTATTAATGTTAATAATTATCTATTTTAATATTAATATTTATTATTAATATTAATTATGTTTAGTAATAAATAATAATTAATAATTATAAATATTGATAATTATCATTGTTAATATTAATATTTATTATTAATATTAATTATGTTTAGTAATGAATAATAATTAATAATTATAAATATTGACAATTATCATTGTTTATATTAATGTTCATTATTAATTATTATGTAATAATAAATAGGCAGTCCCCGTCAAAGTTTCTTCAGGAACTTTCTAGTTGCAAGTGACCGTGTCCTTCATTTAGTTTAATGCTTGTGTCAACTGCAGCTCAAACATCTATTTCATGCTCAGGTTCACACTTATTACTGGAGGAGAGCAGAGGCAGAGGGAGCTGTGTGCGTGAGTAATAATCAAGTGGGTTGCTTTCAGGTGCCAGCATGGATGTGGAGGATGAGGCGCTGCTGTTTCAGACCAGCTGGGGCGGTGAGGAGGAGGAAGAAGAAGAGGAAGAGGAAGAGGAGGATGGATTGACACATGCTGGTCAGGGATGTTTATGTGGGAATGCGAGGGTATGTGGGGTGTGGAGGGCAGTGGGGTGGGTTTACACACAGCCCTGGGCCAGTGGGGTGGTATTAGGGGTGGCCTTCCTGCTGCCATGTGCCCTGTTTGCCTACATGCTGCTCTACTGCCCCCCTCTGGACATCGACCTCTCCTACAGTGCCTTCGAGGTGCACAGCCACTTCTCAGCAGAGCGCTTTGATGCCCTCACCATCGCTGTAAAGACTCAGATGGGCTCCTGGGACAGACAGAGGCGTGACACAGATAACACGGGGTCGGAGGTGCTGCAGGAGCTTCTGCAGGAGAAGCTGGGGACAGAGAGCGTCGTCTTCTCTCAGTTGAACAACACTTCACATGCAGGAGGTGATGAAAAGAGAGCAGCGGAGGAGAGGGATGCGAGGGCAGGATCTGATCTGAGTCCGAGGGAGATGAGGATGGACAGGAGCTCAAATCCCAGACCAAAGGAGGAGAGATTCAATGTCAGCAATTCCTCCTCCTCCTCTCTGATGAGGAGGCGCAGGTTTGCCTCCAACTACTACATGCAGAGCCAGGCCCTGTGGAGGATCGAGCTGGTGTTCGTGGCTCAGGGGCAAGGTGATCGCAACATCTTCACTCCAGAGCGCCTGCAGACCGTTCACCGTGTGGAGCGCCTGCTCATGCAGCACCCGCAGTTCCATCAGTTCTGCTGGAAGCCAGTGGAAATGTTACGGGACCTGCCACTGGGACCATCTTACTGCTCCCCACCCAGCTCTCTCCTGTCTTACCTCTACCCCACTGAAAGAGGGGGGAAGATCTACTATGACGGTATGGGGCCAGACCTGGCTGATATTCAGGGTACGTCCAGTCACACAAGTCATCAATGACTCCCCTCTAACTAAACGGCTGACTCGCCAGTTTGTGTTTTGTTGCAGGCTCCTTAAGTCTGGCCATAACCCACCCACAGTTCTACTGGTACGTGGATGAAAGTCTGTCTCCAGAGCGTCTGTCCTCGTCGCTCCTACGCAGCGAGATCCACTTCGGCGCTCCTCTGCCTTCCTACTACTCCCTGCAGGACCGAGCAGATGAGCAGAGAGCTCACTTTAAAAACTTTGTGGTTCAGTATGCAGACACGCTGGCCAAGCAATCCACCAGGTCAGAGCGGCCTCAACGCAGAGTCCGAGTTCAGTCCTTTCAGGTGTTTCTGTATGCAGGTAGTCCCCGACTTACGACGGAGTTCCGTTCCTACGTGGCGTCGTAAAGCGAATTTCGACGCAACTCGAAACATACGTACAAACTGCACCTTATACAGTACAATACTGTATTTTACCAAGCACTTGGCCTATCCTAACACAGTACCCTACATAATTATCAAAAAACACATACATTTCAGAGCCATAATGAAGGAAAAAAGAGTTAATTTCTAGGGGTGCAGGAAAAAAATCAATTTTTTAAAGAATCTAGATTCTTAATCCTGGCGATTCAGAATTGATTCTAAAAGCCCCAAAATCGATTATTTATTTATTTATTTATTATTTATTTATTTTATTTTTTACATTAAAACCCAAAAGATAAAGAAAATAAAACCATATCTCATAGTTTATGAAAGAATACATAAAATGAAAGGTGGCAGAAAGAAGAAGAAATCTTATTTTATCTGCCCCTTTTTTTCAAAAGTTCAAACAATCAATTCAAACAATAATCTTCTATAAGCAACAGAGCAAAAAGCTAACCTAATACTGGTTATTTAAGTTACAGAATTTAATGCATTTCTGTATTATTTGTTCCCTATTTTTGGTATAAATATCAAACGATGCAAAAAATTTGATACAATAAGGAACCTAAAATGATTGTTTTTAAATAAATGTTCCATTTGTTTATATTGTTGTTTATTCTTTTCAGCTTGTCAGTTACAAAACTGAAACTAAATTTATGACAATTTTAATAGAAAAATCGTTTCTGAATCAGAAATCGTTTCTGAATCGAAAAATCGATTTTGAATCGAATCGTGACACCAAAAATCGGAATCGAATCGATTCTCCAGACACTGAGAGATTCGCACCCCTAATTTCCTACTCTGGACTGCTGGAGAAGCCATTTCCTCCATTTATCCCTACCTCCTCCGGATTCTCCATTCATTTACGTTGTAAAATCGCCGTCCATAAAACAGCTACTTTTCCACAGCTGCTGCCTGTTTCTGCCTGTCCAGCTTGCTCCAAGGAGTTTTGTTTTGTTTTGTTTTTTGAATGTCCAGAGGACCAGACTTAGCTTTTTTAGAGAGTACAGGCAGCTGTAGCCTCCACAGCTAGCAATACAAACTGCCGGAAACTGCGTAAATCGGCTTCAAAATAAAAAAATTCAATTTTTTTTAGTTAAACATTTTTTTAAATGGAGATGCGTGTCATAACCACGAAACGTCGTAAGTCGAGGCTGTCGCAAGTCGGGGACTACCTGTACAGTATTTGTTGTAAGTGCATCACCAGAAAGGTTTTTAATGTGCTTCTCTCCGTGCAGTCAGGTGAAGGTGCTGTATGGAGGAACAGAGCTGTTCGATGATGAAGTCAGACACACCTTCTACAACGACATGATGCTGGCTGTGTTCAGTGGAGCCTGCATCACTCTGCTCGTCTACATCCTCACCTCTTTTTCTGGTGCAGTATGGCCGGTTTAGCTTCGCTTGTGCATAGATCACATGTTTGAACTTAGTTTGGACTCACCTGAAAGTTTACAGACTTTGCTCTCTTGTGTCTTTGAAGTCTTTTTGACTTTCTTCGGTCTTGCTGGCATCGGCCTGAGCTGTCTGATGGCTCTGTTTTTGTACCACGTTGTCTTTGGGGTGAGGTACCTCGGCATTCTCAACGGAGTTGCGGCATTTGTTATCATTGGAATCGGTAAGATGTCGTGTTCTCACTATTTAATGCCTTTGTTTTTGTTTTTAAAATTAAATTAATTCATTTTAAATACAACACAAGAACAATTTCACATTTGAGACCATACAGTATAAAAGTAAAATGAAGGGATGCAGACAGAAGAAAAAAAATCTTATTTTTTCTGCCTCCTATTACAAAGATAATAAAAAAAAATTCTAACAGGTTTCATATTGAAGAAAAGAAAACAGCTCATGTAGTTCCAATAAAGAGATTTTCAAAGAAGGCATCTATTACACAATATTATCATATATATTTTTGCAAGAAATTTGTTTTGATCATATTTTTAAAAATGGTCATTGATTTAGCATTTTTGATACCAGTTTCCAGATTATTCCAAATATCAATTCCTTTGATTGAGGTTGACCGACCCCTTAAACTACAGTAGTTCTATATCTTGGTTTCACGAAAATCTCTATTCCTTTAAGATTATAACAACTCATACGTTTGACAAAGAACATTTGTATATTCACTGGTAGTTCATTATTATGATCTCTATACATAATCGACAGGATATTGTAATCCACCAAGTCATGAAACTTCAACAATTTCAATAGATGAAATAAAGTGCTTGAAGGGTGACAATAGTGCTTTCTGGTAATTAATCTAACAGCTCTCTTCTGTAGTATAAAGACAGGTTCCGTGAATGATTTACAAGCTTTACCCCAAATATCAATACAGTAGATTATATGTGGGACAATAATTGTATTATATAATAAGTACAGAGCTCTATCATTTAACAGATTCCTTACTCTATAATACAGCAATTGCTTTAGCTATTTTTGTCCTGATAGAATTCACATGAGGTTTCCACGTCAGTTTATTGTCAATAATAACACCCAAGAACTTAATTTCACTCACAAGACAAATCTCAACCCCATCAATCATGAGTGGAAAATCTACAGTTTCCCTTTTTCCACAGAATATCATGTCCTTTGTTTTATCTAAATTCAATGATAATTTATTAATCTTAAAACAAATTTTGTATTTTTACAAATTCTGTCTTAACAAACTCAAAAATCTGATCCATATTATTTCCCGAACAAAAAAAACATTGTATCATCAGCAAAAAGTATACATTTGAAAAGTCTTGACACCTCAACCAACTCATTAACATATAGAATAAATAGCTTTGGTCCAATTATGTAGCCCTGGGGGATTCCACAAGTAATATTACATAAGTCAGATTTTACATTATTAATTTGTACAAATTGTTTTCTGTTTGTGAGATAGCTGGTTACCCACTCTGTCATCGGTTACCACCCCAGCTACCTGGCCCCCTCTCCTGGAGGTCAATGCTGGTCCTCTGGCACCATATTTACTTAATTTTTCAATAAGAATGGTAACAGTATCAAATGCCTTTCTCAAGTCAACAAAAATACTAAGACCATATTTTTTTAAATCAACAGCAGTGGCTATTTCACCTATAGACTGAAACCAAAATAGTGTCAACGGTTCAAAGGTTTTTCTACCTCTTACCTCCTATACTTTTCTTAACTTTTTAAAGCTTAATTATGGTAAATTTCAATTCAGTTTTCAGTTTATTTATATAGCACCAAGTCACAACAGAGGTCATCTCAGGGCACTGAACAGAAACATTTATATATAAAATAATAATTTAACATTATTTATCTGAGGAGCAGACTGCTTTGAGTTTAACTTCATCACAGAACTCTCATCTTGAGCAAGCATGAAGGCGACAGTGGAAAGGAAAAACTCCCTCATGATGAAGAAACCTTTAGCAGAACCAGGCTCAGGACAAGCGGTCATCTGCTTCAACCGGTTGGGTTTGGTAGGAACAGATACACAATGGCAGGTCAAGAATCACATGCTAAGATAGAAATAGTATCAAATGAAAAAAAAACGAGTTGAATGTTTCAGGTAAAATTGAGAAAGTAAAGTACTTATGCTGTAAGTTGCCGCAAAAATAAAACTTTTGATTTTGCTGTTTGATTTGGATCTTATATTGTTTTTGGATCCGTCTGTTATTGAATATTAGCTGAGTACGATGCGTTAATAGTTGCAGCTATTTGTAGACATTTACTTCATCACAAGTGCTCTTCATGAATTTTCTTGATAAATATTGTTTTTTGTCAACTAACCTATGGTTTATTCAAAAAACAATTTCTGATGTATAAATAAAAAGTATTTGGTAGTTTTTATTTTCTTAAATCTCACATTTTATGAGCTCTCAGTATCTAGTATAAATGTTTATAAATCAAGTATAAAGCGTTGAGAGGAAAATATAAAGCATTTCTCTCAAGGATGTAACAGATAGAAAAAATAAAAACACAAAGTTTAATTACAATATCTCTAAATGAGTTCTTATTGACAGTAATTTATTTATTTTTTAGTAAAAAATAGTCCAGCTGTAAACAGCTAAACCTTGGACATATTAGCATCTTCCTGGCTTGTCATCTTAGAGGTACAGTATTTTCTGGTGTATAGGTCGCATTGTCCAATTATCACCAATAGATTGGAAAAATCCCTAGATAGGTCGCACTGGTGTATAGGTCGCACCTACGTTTAGCTCTGCTGCAAATGTCTGCCACAGGAGCACACAGCAAGGCTTTTAAGAAGATTAACACTTAAAAACAATTATTTGTTTGATAAAAATTATAGCAAATATATGTCTGAGCTGAACTTTTCCTTAATAAATGAACGTAATTGTGAAATGAGCTGGATTAAAAATTTGTTTCGCCGAAAGTGATAACAAGCCATATATAGGTCGCACCTGTGTATAGGTCGCAGGCCTTGAAAAAAACCATAAAAAGGTGCGACCTATACACCGGAAAATACGGAGAAGTCACATGATCACCCATCAGACCAGCACATCACATGCTCTAAAGATGCAGGAACTATTTGTCCAGTTTTCTGTCGTATGAGTACGGTAGTTGTACATCTGACAAAGACATTATATTATGCTTCGACGATGAGGACATGGGTCAAGAAGACTTGATCTGCTTCACCCAACTTCTACTTCTCCTGGGTAAATTTCACATTCACAAGAAAAAGTGGTCAAGCTCCAAGTCAAACATAACCCCGTTCAGCAAGGAACTTTACACATACACCACAATTAAATGGCTTGAAACCGAAAAGGCAATGAAAACCATCTCAGTTCTAGAAAAACTTAATGTGAATTTTTCTATATACAGTAACCAATAAATAGATTGTTTTGTATCTTTTTAGACTTTCTTACCTTTTATACCATTTTATAATTATATTGTTCTTTTTATACTTGTGGGAGTGGTGGCGCAGAGTTTAAGAAGGTGAGCTTGTAATCGGAAGATCGCCGGTTCAAGCCCCGGTACCGACAACATCATATGTGGGTGGGATAAGTGAAGCAGTCACACCTGTCTCCACTCTCATCTGCCCCACTCTGGGCCCTTGAGCAAGGCCCTTAACCCCCACCATCTGCTCCCCCGGGCACCTGGATGCCAGCACTCTGCTCCACACAGAGGGCTGTGGTAGCTCGGTGGTCTGTGGTTGTGTCAGGAAGGACATCCGGCGTAAAAACAATCACCAAGTCTTCGTGCGATTGGTTCGCTGTGGTGACCCCTGATGAAGGGAGAAGCCGAAAGAAGAAGATTGTTCTTTTTTTTTATACTTGTATACTATTACTTTTACCTGTAAATATACCCCTGGCAGACACATGTTTATAATGTTGATAAAAACTTTAAAAAATAAAAATAATTTAAAAAAAGATGCAGGAATGTGCTTCCTGGGTCACAAAAGCAACAGCAGGGCCAAAGCACAATCTGAACAATTAACCCAGAATCAACTGGACCAAGTCCTGGTGCTGGGGGGGGGGAAACAAATCAGTAGATTTTCCAAATTCACATAACTTTTCATGAGTTTGTCTAATTGTAGTTAAATTGGTTAATTCTCATGTCTAACAGGCTCAACCAAACCCAAACGCAGCATGGAGTGCTGCCTCTCATTTTCTCAGAACCTTCCAGTTTCCCCTCCTAATTCCAGTCGTTATGTTTTGTTTTTACCTCTGTGTAATAAAAAAAAATGCACTTTTTCTTTTTTTTTTTAACAGTGCATTGATCATAAGCGTTCTCACACTCTTCTGCTCTTCACCTCTCAGGCGTGGACGACGTGTTTGTGTTCATCAGCACCTTCAGACAAGCCTCTCACCTGCGGCAGCCTCGGGAGCGAATGATCTACACGATAAAAACAGCCGGCAGGGCGACTTTCCTCACCTCCTTCACAACGGCAGCCGCCTATGCTGCCAACGCCTTCTCCCAGGTAATCATGGAGGAGAAATGCAGCATTTAATGGGATCTTTATGGGAGCTCCTCTGGTGTGGATGAATAGAAGTGCCGCTCTCAGCAGACAGCCAGATCAGCACAAATTGAATGTTTCAAGGTCTTTTACGGTGTGCTACATTTCACTGACACTCAGATCCCAGCCGTGCATGACTTCGGCCTGTTCATGGCCCTCATTGTCAGCTGCTCCTGGCTTTGGGTGTCTGTCCTGATGCCAGCAGCTCTGTGTATCTGGACTCAGCATGTGGAGCCTCACGAACACGCCTGGCTGAACTGGTGAGCGCTTATTTTCTTGATTCTGTGTGAGATTGTTTTTAGCTGAGATCCCTTCAGCTGTCTCTCACTGTAAGCTCTCTCCTCTCTGAAGCGTGAAGTTGTTTTTGGGCCTGTCCTCGAGCTACAGTCCTTTGTCAGACGAGGATGATGATGTGGCACTTCTGTCGGTGGAGATGGAGCCAGGTGATTATTATCTCCACTTGCACTAGATGGAAAGGGAACGAGTCCAGGCTGTAAAATGTGGCTGTTCAGGCACCACTAAACCCCTTTTGTCTCCACCAGGCTCTTGTGACACAGATGGAGACACAGGCATCCTGTCCCTGTCAGTGGACACGTCTTTGTCTCCTGCAGGGCTGCAGCATATGGGCGTGGTCAGCACGAAACTTCAGAGAGCCCTGAAGCACTTAGTGGCTGAGCCAGCAGTGAAGCAACGAAAAGCTGTTCTTGGTGAGCTTCGACATTAAGTTATTATTATTTATATAGATCGTTTTGAAATCATGTTACATTTTTACATAAAAACAGGCAGAGAAATTTATAAAAATATGATACATTAAAGGACAATAAACAGACATTGAAACAATGTAAGAGTTCCAGTTAAACAGTTAAAGAGTAACTTACCTCACCATCAAAAGATAGCTCCGCCCCCATACCAGATTTAAAAAAGGCATCAAAATGGGTGTGTCAAGAGACGAGGAGGGGAGGAGTTGGGGGGGGGTTATGCTGCGTTCACGCCCCCTCTAGCAACAAACTAAAACAAACTAAAACTCTAGCAAACAACTTAAAACAAGCAACAACAAAGAATTATTATGTAGATGTATTTATCTATTCTCACCCGATCTATCCAAAACAAAAGGCTTAAAAAAAAAAGAAAATAATACCACAAGGTATTCCGTGACCGGGGATCGAACCTGGGTCTTTCGGATCCCAAACCTGCTCCTCCGCCTCTGCCCCATCTTGGCATTCATGCATCACTCGTCCATCGCACAATAAGAAAACAAATACAACCAAATAGTTTTAGAACGCTGGAGTTCAATTAATAGATTTTGATTAAGTGAAAAGTATTCTTAAAATAAATAAGTTAAAATATACAAATAACTAGTGCCATTCCAAAAACTATAATATGCTTTGTTGCAGTTCTTTTCCGGAGTGCAATGTACCACTTCCATATAAGGTATGAACTGCAGCGAGGACCTTCTCATCTCTGCAGGGGATTGGCTCTGCTTGAACCACTTTTGTGACGTCAGAGTGTACAAGACACGTCAGAGTGAACAGTCCTTGACCAATAAGAAAATTAGGGTGCAATACAACAGTTCACCCCATAGGACTACCGTAGTGAAAACACGTTTTTAGACCAAATATTGCCGATTTAAACTAATACGCACAAATATATGAAAATTAACACAGACATAGTGCTATACAACATTTTAGACACATTCTAGGGAGTTTATCAGCTTAAAAAATTAATTTTGAGGTAAGTTACTCTTTAAAAAAGTGTTGCTTCAGCTGCTACTTAAAAAACTCTAGTCATCCTGACTCTCAGAGGAAGGCTGTTCTATAGTTTGGGTCCCAGGACAGCAAACACTAAAATCCCCCGAAACAGAAACACAAGAAGGCCTCGATCTGAAGAAGTTCAACATTTATTGAAGTAATCAGGAACCCAACTTTTGATAGCTTTATTGACCAAAATGAAAACTTTAATAGAGTTCTGAATTTGATCAGGAGTTGGTATCAGAACATGAGAACTGCTTATATGAGAGTGAAACAGAATCTGTTGAGTCTAGCGACAGAATCTCAGACTACCATATTTTCCACCGTATAAGTCACATCAGTCCAAATATGCCAAATAAAGTGGAAAAATCCATAAATATGTCACTTCGCCATATACCTCGCATCTATTATGCGCCACTGCTGTCGTCGCGTTTGTTATGCGTCACTGCTGACAAACCGGAAACGTGGACCGTTTTTTGTGCCGAAAATCCATTGGCTGCCAAATGGTGGCCGAAGGAGCGTGTACGGGAGGACTTTAAAAAGAATTTAACAAGATTAACACTTAAAATCAATTACAGGTATTCCCCGTCTTACGAGAGAGTTCCGTTACTACGACTATCTCGTAAGACAAAAATTTCGTAAATCGGGGACTACCTGTATATACAGGGAACCCCCGACCTACGAACGAGTTCGGGACCTAAGAACGGTTCGCAGCTCGATCTGTTCGCAGGTCAGACCTTCCGTACCCTCGTCACTCGGGGATGTCCTGTATTTTTTTTTTTTTGTGGTACCAAGTACTGTACAGTACGTACTTCGCCTATCCTAACACACCTAACACAGTGTAATTAATTAATACAGTACAGTAATAAAAATATAAATTAAATAAAAATATAATTTCTTACTTGGAGGTGGTCAAAGCCGCTGCTGCGTCCCGTGTTAGCTCCCTTGTTAGCTTCTGGAGCTAGCCAGGCCGGAGGTGTTCTCGCGGCGGCCTGGCACCATCGGCGATAAATCTGCAGCTGCCTGAGACATCCACAAAGTTCACAGAGACGTTTCCAGCTCGTAATTAATCCATATGAAGCCATCCTGGTCACCAGTCTTCCAAACCTGGCTGCCTGCAGCCGTAACTATGACCTAAGATGGCGTCCGGTGTTCTGCTTTAACTAGTAACCCTGTAAACTGGAGAGTTTCAAAGCAGCCGTGACTGACCTAAGATGGCCTCCGGTGTTCTGCCTTAATTTGTGACCGTGAAAACTTGAGACCTTCTTCCTGTTATGACCGGAAGTTGCACAATTATTGCGCAATCATGACAAAAATGATCAGAAATGATCATTTTTATCATAATTATTATTTATAAAGCCTTTAAAACAACCACAGCTGCAACAAAGTGCTGTACACATGAAATTAAGAACATTAAAACACACAAAAAAAAAAAAATTTTTTTTTTTTTTTTAATACAGTAATGTCATATTTTTATTAAATATGATACGTTCGTAGGTCCGGGCCGCCGTAGGTCGATGGAGTCGTAGGTAGGGGGTTACCTGTAATAATAATAATAATAATAATGAATTCAATTTATATATATGTATATATACCGCACCAGCCGCCACTGATACACGTACATGTGCGGTAATGCCTATCCTAACACTTTAAAACATTTTAAAAGAACATACAGTACATAAAAAATTAATTTCTTACTTTGAGCAGCTTCTGTCATCTGTTTGCCTCCGCTCCGCTGCATTAGCTCTGCTGCGTTACGTCTGAGCTTCGCAGCTTCCTTCCAGCACCACACAGTTTAAACTGTTTACAGGAAGGACTGTTATGTTAACTTCATACATTTGGAGACAGAGAAAGATTTTAATAACTTACCGAAAGCCGTCTGCGCGCCGCCTTTAGCTGCACTTGTTAGCATTAGCCCCGCCGAATCCGGGCTGCTGTAGTCCGCAGCTACGGGCAGTCCGGTTTAGCTGCACCTCCAAAAAGACTGTCGGCTTTGTTTCAGCAAGTCAGCTCGGTGTCCCCCGATATCTAAGGCTGCGAAGCAGACATCGAGCCGAGCTCCAGGAACCTCTGATCGCACAAAGCCGGCTGTCGGCTGCAGCTCCGGTGGGGGTCCGCTTTAGCATGTTAGCCTTAGCTCATACCATGAGCTGCTGGTCTCGTGCGGCGCTGTGGGAGCGATCGGCGGAGCGATCGCAGCTGCTGCTCCAGGCCTGAGACGTTCGCAGAGTTCACCGAGTGTTTTCAGCTAATTTATCTGTAGGAGGCAACCTTTGATCGGACACACGGTCCTCCAAAAGCCAGCTGGCAGCTGCCGATAGATGGACCTCACTTGACCTTCCTAAAATGGCTGACACGGAGGCGGAAGTTGCGCAAGACTCAACGAGGCTAGCCTGTATAAATAAAGGTTGAATGAATGAATGAATGAAAAAAATACGCTTAAAATTGTGTAAAACATAAAAATAATAATTATACTTTATTTATAAAGCCATTTAAAACAACCACAGCTGCAAAAAAGTGCTGTACACATGAAATTAAGAACATTTAAACACACACAAAAAAAAAGTTTTTAAATTTAATTTCATATTTTTATTAAATATCATAACCTCGTAAATCCGGAACCTCGTAGGTCGGCCCCTCGTAAATCGGGGATTACCTGTATTTGTTTGCTCGAAATTATAGTAAAGATGTGTCTCAATCTAACTTTTCCTTAAGAAATGCACTTTGACTGTGAAATCAGCTGCAATTCAAAAGCCGATTTGCGGCTGCAGGAGCGTGCACGGAAGGACTCTCTGTGCATTTCTTCAAAATTTAACAAGATAACAAGAAAGTTCATACTCAATAATCCAGGTATCAAATCTGATAATTCTCAATCAGGTCATCTGGACAGTTTATTTTAGTAGAAACGTTTCACCCTCAGTCCAGAGGGCTTCCTCAGTCAGAGTAGTTCCAGCACACTGATCTTCCCCCACCAAGCCGTAAACAACTTATGTGGACCAACCAGTTTGCTGGAGCCAAGATGCTCCAGGCCTGAGACGTTCACAGAGGCGGAGGTGTGAGTTTAACAAGATAACCACTTAAAAACAATTATATGTTTGCTCGACTAAAGTAAATGTGTGTCTCAGTTGAATTTTTACTTAATAAATGCACTTTAATGGTCCAATCAGCTGCATTTCACCGAGGCGGCGCAGAGAAATGAAGCTGATTTGACGTTTGCGTCAGGCGAGCTGGACAAAGATGGCAGGTTATGGCAAGCCGATTGTGCCATTATTAGCCACTTTTACCTATTGACACTTAATGGCATGCCATACTACTGTAGTGATACACCTAGCCTCTGATATTTTAGGCTTGACCTTCAAGTACACCTCTCTGCATCTCTCTGAAACTCTCAGTGTTACACCTTCTTGAGGTTTTTTTTTGTGATAGTTTCAATAAAAGGTCTATTTTCTGGTAGACCAATATAAATTGAAGTCTCCTGTGAAATTACATTTCTGGCTAATCGCATCGTCAGATTTATTGATTTATTCTGAAAAAGTTGAGACCCCGTGAATTGGTGGCATGTTTGTGCAGATAAAAGTCTGCTCAGCGATGCGCACCTAAAACTATAGGTAAGTCAGTAAACTGACCTCGTTTGTGTTTAATTACACAAACGGCCTATAGATTTCCTTTACACTACTCAAGTGCCATCTAGCGGCTGAAAATGGTAGTGTTCAATATTTTCAGTCAGAATTAATTAAAACAATCATGTCTCCGTCAAAAATTGGTTTATAAATATGGGAAACAATCTATAAAGAAGTTACTTTGGCCTATAAGTCGCAGAGCATGCAAATTATGCAAAATAAATAAATAAATAAAAGTGACGTCTAGGCCGAAAAATACGGTAGTTATAAACAAGAAACAGATTCTTTGTTTAAGCGAGACTGAAGATCTAAACACTACAATCCAAATTACTTACACTTTCAGTGCTTTCAAGCCAACAGGGAGTATATTATCAAAATTAAGTTGTTTGTCAGAGATAACTGTTTTTTTTAATTATTTTTTTTATTTGCAGATGATTTTGTACGATCACTTTGTGAGCCAAAGGACTGAAAAATATTATCAGGAATTAGATGTGGGACGCAAATCAAATGTCCATTTTATTCTGAATAATTTAAAGAACATTTGATTACCGTACATTCAGTGGGACGACAGTACTGTATATGATAAATCAGAATTCAAGGACAGATAAAGCAGGGTATCATCAGCATAATAATGATAAAAACACAATGTTTATATCAGATGTTCCCATCTCTGCCTTTCTTTATCATGTTTTTCTTCCTGTTGACCCAGGTGTGTTTTTGCTGGTTTTGCTCTTATCTGTGGGCTGCTGTTGTCTCCTGCGGCCCGCCACCCACGCCCCCCATCTCTTCCGACCAGACACTAACCTTCAAACTCTGCTGGCGCTGCGCAGCAACCTCAGTGGCCAGGGAATCTCCTGCCCCATGTGCTCAGGTATAAAAAAAAAACTGCATCAGAGAAGTTTAACCTCACATGTCTAACATATATGTTGAAGGGATGTTTTATCCTGTAGGTGTGTTCATGGAAAAACCCCACCAGTTGTTCGGCCGCTCTTCCTCATCAGGTTTTAGGTTTTCCACACATCAGCACAGCCCAAGCACAACAGCCTCAACCTTTTCTCAGAAAATGCTTAAAGTAAACCCGAACACCAACCAGACAGGTAAGCAGCCCCTGGGAATCCTCCTTATTTAAAGCACATGTACAGGTGCTGATCATAAAATTAGAATATCGTGAAAAAGTTGATTTATTTCAGTAATTCCACTCAAAGGGTTATAGTGGAAACCACCACTATACAATATACAGTAATATATTATATTCATTCGTTGCACACAGACTGATATATTTCAAATATTTCTTTCTTTTGATATTGATGATTATAACTGACAACTAATGAAAACCCCAAATTTAGTATCTCAGAAAATTAGAATATTACTTAAGACCAATTTAAAAAAAAAGATTTTTAGAAATGTTGGCCAATTGAAAAGTATGAAAATTAAAAGTATGAGCTTGTACAGCACTCAATATTTACGGTAGTTGGGACTCCTTTTGCCCGATTTACTGCAGCAATGCGGCGTGACATGGAGTTGATCAGTCTGTGGCACTGCTCAGGTGTTATGAGAGCCCAGGTTGCTCTGATAGTGGCCTTCAGCTCTTCTGAATTGTTGGGTCTGGTGTAGCTCATCTTCCTCTTCGCAACACCCCATAGATTTTCTATGGAGTTAAGGTCAGACAAGTTTGCTGGCCAGAACAGTGATACCAAGGTCCTTAAACCAGGTACAGGTGGTCCCCGACTTACGAGCGAGTTCCATACCTGCGAGGCTCTCGTAAGACGAAAATCTCTTAAGTCCGTACAGACCTTTATATAACACAGGAGCCGACACTGAACATGTATATGTATGTAGGTAATGAAATTACCAAGCACTTTGGCTATCCTAACACACCCTATAATAAAAAAAAAACAGTACTTTACAGTACAGGTACAGTACAAAACAGATAAATAAAAATATAATTTCTTACTTTGAGCTGATCAAGCTTGTCTCGTCTGTTAGCACGTCCGAGCACGTCGGAGCTCCATACATTCTGCTGCTCTAACGCGGTCCAAACTGTTTAGAGGAAGGACTGTTAGCTTGTTAAGTCCATACATTTGAAGCCATAAAAGGAGTTTACTTTAATAAACTTACCGAAAGCCGTTTCTCCGCGGTGTTCGTTCATCCAAAACAAGCTGACCGCGTTAGCTGTTGTTAGCCACCGCCATTAGGCCTGCACTCATTAGCTCCGTGCTAACGAGTCCATCCATCCAAAAAAGGCTGTCGGAGCTGCTTCTCCACGTTAGCTGAATGTCCATCCAACATCTTAGGCTGCTAGGCGGACATCGAGGCGAGCTCCCGGCCGCCGGTTCGGTTTGGTTCTGGTGGGGTCCGCTTAGCATTTAGCCTAGCCTTAGCTTAGCCGATGAGCTAATGTTGTCGCGCGGCGCTTTTTGGGAGCAATCGCGGAGGATCGCGGAGGATCGCGGCTGTTGCTCCAGACCAGACACATCCACAAAGTTCACAGAGAGTTTCCAGCTCATTTATCCGTAAGAGGCAACCTCTGATCGCACGCACGGTCCTCCAAAGCCAGCAGCTCCCAGCATGTCGGCCAGCTCCCGGTCCCGGCATGTCGGCTTGGTAGCTCCGCTCGTTGCATGTCAGGCGGCAGGGCAGTGGGAGCAATCGCTCTGCTTAGGTCCGTTCGTTATATGTCAGGCGGGGGGAATTTGGGAGCGATCGCTAATACAGTACAGAGTACACTAAAAATTGAAATAAAACATAAAAATAACAATTATACTTTATTTATAAAGCCATTTAAACGATCACAGCTGCAACAAAGTGCTGTACACATGAAATTAAGAACATTTAAACACAAAAAAATAAATAAAATAAAAATAATTTTATATTTGTATTAATTATGATAATCTCGTAAAGTCGGATCCTCGTAAGTCCAGCAGACGCTCGTAAGTCAGGGACTACCTGTACTGGTAGCTTTAGCACTACGTGCAGGTGCCAAGTCCTGTTGGAAAATGCAGTCTGTATCTCCATAAAGTTGGTCAGCAGCAGGAAGCATGAAGTGCTCTAAAACTTCATGGTAGATGGCTGTGTTGACCTTGGACCTCAGAAAACACAGTGGACCAACACCAGCAGATGACATGGCCCCCCAAACCATCAGTGACTGTGGAAACTTGACACTGGACCTCAAGCAACGTGGATTATGTGTCTCTCCTCTCTTCCTCCAGACTCTGGGACCTTGATTTACAAAGGACATACAAAATTTACTTTCATCAGAGAACATAACTCTGGACCACCCAGCAGCAGTCCCAGGTGAAACGCTTCGGACTCTGTCTCTTGTTCAAGAGTGGCTCGACACAAGGAATATGACAGCTGAATCCCTTGTCTTGCGTACATCTATGCGTGGTAGTTCTTGAAGCACTGACTTCAGCTGCAGTCCACTCTTTGTGAATCTCCCCCACATTTTGGAATCGGTTTTGTTTCGCAATCCTCTCCAGGGTGCAGTTATCTCTGTTGCTTGTACACTTTTTTTCTACCACACTGTATCCTTCCCTTCACCTCTCTATTACTGAGCTTGGACACAGAGCTCTGTGAACAGCCAGCCTCTTTAGCAATGATTGTGTCTTGCCCTCCTTGTGCAAGGTGTCAATGGCCATCTTTTGGACAGCTGTCAAGTCAGCAGTCTTCCCCATGATTGTGTACCCTACAGAACTAGACTGAGACCATTTAAAGGCCTTTGCAAGTGTTTTGAGTTAATTAAAATAAATAAACATTTGAAATATGTCAGTCTGCGTGTAATGAATGGATATAATATACAAGTTTCCCTTTATGAATTGAATTACTGAAATAAACCAACATTTTCATGATATTCTAATTGTATGACCAGCAAATGTAATGACATTTTCTCGTTCAATTTGTTTTCTAGGCCCCTTGCTGACAGTGTACATATCAAAGCTCCACCAAGGAGGATCCACAACAATTTACCGTTTCTCACTCAACACCAGCGTCTCATCGCCTTGGAAAATGTGCAGCCCAGAGCACGAGGAGGTGTCATTGTTCCAGGTTAGGGTGCATGAGAATCAGGTTGATGTGTTTGTTTATTTACAGCTGTGACATGCTTGTATCTAATCATTTCATCTAAATAGGCTTTTAGTCAGCCCTACAACAATTACAGCCGCAGAATGACTGTGTGTGTTTCCCGTGTGTACCGACCGTACCCCAGCTGGATGATCACGTTTGGCTCATGTGAACTTCACCATGGCTGGAATCCAGAGTTTTCCTTTTATGTAGCAGCGTCTCCTCAACAGAACAGCAGGTAAAATGACAATTAAAGCATTTTGAGCTCAAGTATAGATTCTAGTGTGGTTTTAGTGGTCATTTTTGTCATTTTACCTCTGCTATCTCCACTTAGGAGGTTGTACTTTGCTCAGTGCCGCCTGAGACCTCATCCCAGTAGAGTGTGTGTCAAAACGCCTGGCTGTGGCTTCAGTTCGGGGCCTGATGGACCTTCACAGGGAAACTTTTACATCCCTTTTCCTAGCAGTGAGCAAGCAAGTGCCTCTGTCTGTAAGCATCATTAACATAATAGATGGTTTGTTAGTCTATAAGGAAGACTGTTTTCACTCTGTATGTCACACATTTGAGTCTGTTGCAGAGGGAGATCACTGCTATATGACAGCTTCTTCGTAGTGTGGCACTCTGTGTACCCGCTGGAGGATTTGTTTTTCCCACAGTCCCTCCAGTTGTGCAGATATTTTTACCCTTTGTAAACAGACGCAGCTGAGAGGCTTTCCTCTTGTTCTATTTTCAAAGCTCCCTCAGCTGCTGCCAAAACAAAAGCATCCAAAACGTCTGGCTTCAACCCGTGCAGCGGCGGCGTATGTGGCCGGCCAGCTGTGCGCCCTCTGGTCGACACCGGGGCTATGGTCTTTCTTGTGTTTGGGATCATGGGAGTCAACCGAACTGCAAACAAGGAAAACCATGTGATTGGAGATATGGTGAGAGTCACATCTGTGTCATTTATGTTCTAATAATCAAGATACTGAACTGCACTTTGCTCCTGGTGGTGTGGGAATGACAACATGATGTCAACTTGTGTTTGCAAGTGCTTTCAGTTACGTTAAAATTGCTTCCCAATGAAAAGTCATTGACTAAAATATACGATGTAGATTATGAGCAGCCATGCAATAAAACTGGAATGAGTTGTAGAATAAAAATGTGTGAAGTGCTTCATTATGTAAAGTGCAGATGTACAGCAGCAAGACTGGTTATAGTTCTCCGTAGATTTTTAAAGCTTACCAGAGAGCCATAAAGATGTGATGGCAGAGCCACATGTTCTGTTTTGACATTTATTCTCTAAAGGGCAGCATCATACTGGATCCAGACTTTGATGTGTTCAAGGAGATGGGGAATCTCTGCAAAATCTGCAAAGCTGTTGGCTCAAACAGAAAACTTGTGAAGCCAGGAGGAGCTCAGTGCTTGCCTTCAGGTAACACTCATTTTGTTAATGAAAACAAGTGTTTTCTATAGCAAACAAAATTGCTGCTAACAGAGACTTTCTATTTGATAAAAACCCATATCTTCAGGAAATCAAGTCTCTTTTAAAATAAACCATGTTTAGAGGTGGTTTATGCAAAAATGTGAAAATAAGGAATGAGGTAAAGTAGCACTTGAATGAGAAAACATACTAAATGTACACATTTTTATATCAAACAAACTATTTTAAGTAGACAAATTATCTGATCTGAGAATTTGAAATGTATGGGAAAAATATATACTGTATTTTTTGGAATATAAAGCACACTTAAAATCCTTTAATTTGACAGTGAGACTTAAATGAGTTGAATAAAGTTTGACGTAACTGACTGTTTTGTTTCACCTAATGCACATTATGTATGAAAACAGACCCATTTGTTGATGTTGCGCCTTATAATCCGGTGCCATGGCCTCTCCGAACTCTTCCCACGCCCGAGTTTTTGCCTCAGCAACCACCCGAGCCGCATGCCGCTTGGACTGTCGGTACCTATCTGCTGCTTCCGGGGTCCCACAGGCCAATTAAGCCCAATAGGACTCCTTCTTCAGCATGACAGCATCCCTCACCGCCGGTGTCCACCACCGGGTTCGAGGGTTGCCACCACGACAGGCACCAACAACCTTACGGCCACAACTCTGATAAGCTGCCTCATGGCCCACTCGGACTCAATGTCCCCCGCCTCCCTCGGAACGTGGGAGGAGTTCAGAGAGGCTATGGAGAATGACTTCCGTACGGCTTTGAGGCGATTCTGGTCCACCATCCGGCGTCTCAGGGGGGGAAAGCGGTACGCGACCAACACCATTTATGGTGGGGATGGCGTGCTGTTGACCTCAACTCGGGATGTTGTGAGTCGGTGGGCGGAATACTTCGAAGACCTCCTCAATCCTACTGGCACGTCTTCCACTGAGGAAGCGGAGCCTGGGGACTTTGGGTCGGGCTCTCCAATCTCTGGTGCTGAGGTCGCCGAGGTGGTTAAAAAGCTCCGCGGTGGCAAGGCTCCGGGGGTGGATGAGATTCGTCCTGAGTTCCTTAGGGCTCTGGATGTTGTGGGGTTGTGTTGGCTTACGCGACTCTGCAATATCGCGTGGACATCGGGGGCAGTTCCCTTGGATTGGCAGACTGGGGTGGTGGTTCCCCTATTCAAAAAGGGGGACCGTAGGGTGTGTTCCAACTATAGGGGGATCACACTCTTAAGCCTCCCTGGTAAGGTCTATTCAGGGGTTCTGGAGAGGAGGGTCCGTCGGATAGTCGAACCTCGGATTCAGGAGGAGCAATGTGGTTTTCGTCCTGGTCGTGGAACACTGGACCAGCTCTACACCCTCAGCAGGGTCCTGGAGGGTGCGTGGGAGTTTGCCCAACCAGTTTACATGTGCTTTGTGGACTTGGAAAAGGCATTCGACCGCGTCCCTCGGGGGGTTCTGTGGGGGGTACTCCGGGAGTATGGGGTACCAGGCCCATTGATATGGGCTGTTAGGTCCCTGTACGACCGGTGTCAGAGCTTGGTCCGCATTGCCGGCAGTAAGTCAGGCTCGTTTCCAGTGAGAGTTGGACTCCGCCAAGGTTGCCCTTTGTCACCGATTCTGTTCATAACTTTTATGGACAGAATTTCTAGGCGCAGCCAAGGTGTTGAGAGGATCCGTTTTGGTGGCCTTAGAATCGCTTCTCTGTTTTTTGCAGATGATGTGGTCCTATTGGCTTCATCAGATCGTGATCTACAGCTTTCACTGGAGCGGTTTGCAGCTGAGTGTGATGCGGCCGGGATGAGGATCAGTTCCTCCAAATCCGAGGCCATGGTCTTGAGCCGGAAAAGGGTAGCATGCCCTCTCCGGGTCGGGGAGGAGGTCCTGCCCCAAGTGGAGGAGTTTAAGTATCTCGGGATCTTGTTCACGAATGAGGGAAAACTGGAGCGTGAGATCGATAGGCGGATAGGTGCAGCGTCCGCAGTGAAGCGGGCGCTGTACCGGTCTGTCGTGGTGAAGAGAGAGCTGAGTCAAAAGGCAAAGCTCTCAATTTACCGATCGATCTACGTTCCCACCCTCATCTATGGTCATGAGCTTTGGGTTATGACCGAAAGAACGAGATCTCGGATACAAGCGGCTGAAATGAGTTTTCTCCGCAGGGTGTCTGGACTCTCCCTTAGAGATAGGGTGAGAAGCTCAGTCATCCGGGAGGGACTCGGAGTAGAGCCGCTGCTTCTCCACATCGAGAGGAGCCAGTTGAGGTGGCTCGGGCATCTGGTTAGGATGCCTCCTGGACGCCTCCCTGGTGAGGTGTTCCGGGCATGTCCCACCGGGAGGAGACCCAGAGGAAGACCCAGGACACGCTGGAGGGACTATGTTTCTCGGCTGGCCTGGGAACGCCTTGGGATTCCCCCAGAGGAGCTGCTCCAAGTGGCTGGGGAGAGGGAAGTCTGGGCCTCCCTACTTAGGCTGCTACCCCCGCGACCCGACCCCGGATAAGCGGAAGAAAATGGATGGA
>JBBPBX010001315.1:55569-68376 GCA_038048925.1 Garcialebias charrua
TATTACTTACTACTTGCACTACTACTTTGTGGTTTTTCACTTATCATGGGGCTTCAGGGTACGGATTCCCCGCGATAAATGAGGGACTACATTACTGTATTCTGCATGGTGTTTGTTAGTTTGACCTGCAACCAAATGCAGATGCCAAAAAGGGGCTGAAAAGGATGTAACACTATATAAATATAAAATTTAAAAAAACAGTGCCTTTTATATAGTCGAGTTATTTTTATGGAATATCTGATGTCCAATATTTATCTTTATTGTTAATATTGGTCAATACCGATACCATTCCGATAATATCGGAGAAAAAGAACTTGGACCTCATGTGTATTACAGAAACTTGGCATCAACCAGATGTGTACAGTTCTCTAAATGAAGCTTGTCCCTCTGGATACAGTTATCTACAGAGGGCCCGAAGCATTGGCCGCGGTGGTGGTCTGGCTGTAATCTACCATAGTAATTTGAAATTGTCACATCTGGATTCTCAGGATTTTTCTTCTTTTGAATGTTTGGCCTTCAGCTTCAAAGCCCCACTTCTGATGAACGTTATATTGATTTATTGGCCTCCCAAACCACATGTTTCATTTAACTCAGAGATGCATGACCTCCTCACTTTTTTCTGCTCCTCCCCTGTGAAAACTATTTTTCTTGGCGATTTAAATATCCACATGGACAATTCTTCTTCACCTCTGGCAACAGATTTTAAGTCTCTTTTGGACTCTCTCAATCTCACTCAACACGTTGACGCCCCTACGCACAACAGGGGGCATACTCTGGATTTGGTGATTACAGACACTGTACTCATCAATAACTTATCTGTATATGACCTGGGTGTCTCAGACCACAGTGTCATCTCCCTGGAAGTGCCTTCATCTTCGCCTGCTTCAAACCCAAAAAGACCTATCCAGTTCTGTGACTTTAAAAACATTTCCCCTGATGTTCTGTCCGCTGATCTTCACGCCCTGACCGCTGTCAATCATTCATCTGCAGATGACTCTGTGGATTACTACAACCAATCTCTCCAGGAGCTTCTGGACCTACATGCTCCCTTGAAGACAAGACTGGTGTCTTTCTCCCGTTCAGCCCCCTGGTACACTAGTGAGCTGCGCAAGATAAAGGCAACTGGCCGTGCTATTGAGAGACGTGTAAAATCATCTGGTCTCTCTGTACATAAGCAGGCATACAAAGAACATCAGAAAGCGTACGCCTATTCTCTTAAAGAAGCACACTCCAAATATTATTCCAACATCATCAACACCTGCCCTGGAAACTAAACAGCTCTTCTCCACAATAACTCGTCTGCTTAATCCCATTAAAGAAACTCCAGAAGACTCTGCTCAAAAATGCAACCTGTTCCTTTCATCATTTAAAAACAAAGTTGACACTATCAGATCTCAGCTCCACAACCTCCCTGATCTTGGTTCGCCATCTACCCGTCTGCTTTCTGGGTCCCTGTGCAGCTTTGATGAGGTTGTTCAGTGAGGTGGAGACCATCATCAAGAAAATGAAGCCTTCATCCTGCGCCCTGGATCCCTTCCCCTCGTCTCTCATAAAATCCAATCACTCTGCAATAAGCCTAGCCTGGCCCTCGCCTTCCTGCACAGCTCCGCTCAATTCTCATTTCCCTTCACTGCACAGTCTGGGATTCCTCCCATTCACAACGATTTCTCCGGCCGATTTTTGACCGGACCAATCAGAGAACAGAAGGGGTGGAGTTTTGGACCCTAACCCACGCCCCCACCTGTCCCAGCGCGCAGAGCCCTATAAAACGGCTCTGCCAGCGCTCAGTCAGCGAGCAGCGGCATGTTCTCATTCAAAGCGATGCAAAGCAATGCAGGACTGTTTTATATGTGACACAAATTTATTAATTTCCCCTTCTTAATCCCTTATCTGTAGTTTTCTTTTGTTTTTTCCCAAAAGTCAAGAAATCGCTCCCTTCTCCTTCTCCTCCACCCTCCGCTGAGTGAAAAGGAGGAAATGCCTCAGGTTGTCACGAGAATTAAACTCGGGTTTTACGTTGCTGCCGAGTCCCATCAGATTTTCTGGTCTTCTGGTGAGCTGGACCAGCGATCCATGGTTTTATTTTATTGTATTAAAACGTTTTAAACATATAAACACAATATGCATCGCGGCAGCCGGCAGAGGGAAAAAGCTGCAGAGGGGGCGGAGCACTTGTCAGTCAAGTTCACCCCGCTCATTCAAAGCATGCAAAGCGATGCCGGACTGTTTTATAAGACACAAATTTATTAATTTCCCCTTCTTTTAATCCCTTATCTGGAGTTTTCTTTTGTTTTGTTTTTTCCCAAAAGTCAAGAAATCGCTCCCTCCTCCTCCTTCTCCACCCTCCGCTGAATGAAAAGGAGGAAATGTCTCAGGTTGTCACGAGAATTAAACTCGGGTTTTACGTTGCTGCCGGAGTCCATCAGATTTTCTGGTCTTTTGGTGAGCTGGACCAGCGATCCATGGTTTTATTTTATTTTATTAAAACGTTTTATGACATATAAACACTGAATTTGCGCAGCGAGAGAAAAGCTGCAGGACTCCTGGAGCAGGGGGCGGAGCAGTTGTCAGTCAAGTTCACCAGAGCACGGGGGGTGGCTCTGAGGGGAGGGAGCAGAATGCTTTCCCTGTTCAAAATATCCAATGGTTTTGTTCCTCAACAGAGGCTAACGCCTCCAGCAAGAAACGTTTTTCAATGGAGAAAGTCAAGACCCTAGTACGAAGCGAAGTGAAGGACAAGGGTATGGTTTCAACCAGGCTACAATAAGCCCATTAATCACACAAATAATAAATAAGTCTCTACAATCTGGTCATGTTCCACTGCCTCTAAAAACTGCCATCATTAGGCCTCTTCTGAAAAAAATCTAATTTGGATCTTGACATTTTTTCTAATTACCGCCCAATTTCCCACCTCCCATTTCTGTCTAAAGTGCTGGAGAAAGCAGTTGCCGCTCAGCTGCAGGACCACCTACAGCAACACTCGCTGTATGAGAAGTTCCAGTCTGGATTCAGAGCAGCTCACAGTACTGAGACTGCATTGCTGAGAGTTACCAATGATGTCCTCATGGCTGCTGACACTGGTTCTCCCTCCATCCTTGTCCTCCTTGACCTCACTGCAGCTTTCGACACTGTGGACCATAGTATCCTCCTCCACCGTCTTCATGTGGAGGTCGGTCTCTGTGACACTGTCCTGGACTGGTTCAAATCTTTCCTCTCCAATAGGCTGGAATGTGTTAGTCTTGGCAATGCCACTTCCCAGACAGTCTGTGTCTCCTGTGGTGTCCCTCAAGGGTCAGTTCTGGGGCCCCTGCTGTTTTCCCTTTACATGCTGCCTTTAGGTCAAATTATTAATCAGTTCAACATTTCTTTTCACTGTTATGCCGACGATACACAGCTTTACATCAGGACTGGAGCATCCTCATCTTCCCCATTGTCATCTCCATCTTCACTCACTGCCCTCTCTACCTGCCTGGAGGAAATAAGGGCATGGATGAATCAGAACTTTCTTCAATTAAACTGCTCCAAGACTGAGGCCATACTGATTGGCACCCCTCACCAGGTACAAACATCTACTATAACAACAATTTCCTTTTCTGGACAAGACATCCCCCTCTCCACCTCTGTTACAAATCTTGGAATAAAAATGGACTCTCATCTTACATTTGAAAATCACATTAAGCATCTGTTTAAAACCTGCTTCTTCCATCTTCGAAACATCTCCAGACTTCGCCCATCTCTGACTTTTTCTGATGCTGAGAAACTCGTCCATGCCTTTGTCTCCTCCAGGCTCGACTACTGCAACTCCCTGTTTATTGGAATCCCTGGCAAAAACCTTCAGAAGCTTCAATATATTCAAAACAGTGCAGCAAGGATTTTGTTGAGAGCTCGTAAATTTGAACATATTACACCCATTCTCCATAACCTCCATTGGCTTCCTGTCACCTACAGAATTCAGTACAAAACTGCTCTCATTACACACCAATGCTTACACGGAACTTCACCTGACTATCTAAAGGACATTCTTGCACCATATTCATCCACCCGGTCTCTACGATCACAGAACAGTAATCTCCTTCACATTCCACGAACCAAATTAAGGACCATGGGAGACCGGGCATTCTGTGTGGCTGCCCCCCGCCTATGGAACTCCCTCCCTGACTACCTGAGAGCTCCACAGTCACTGGTTGACTTTAAAAACGGCTTAAAGACCTTTCTTTTTAAACGAGCTTACTCTGCCTCATGATTTTATCTTTGATCTTAGTTGATATTATTATTGATTTTACTTGTATTATCACTTGTTTTTATTTGATCTTTGATTTTTGTTGCACTTTGTAGCACTTTGAGATTTTTGTTAATGAAAAGTGCGTCATAAATTAAATTCATTATTATTATTATTATTATTATTATATTGTGCATCCCTACAAAAAATACACGTTTCACTTCAGTATTCTTGCTGATTGTCTTGTCTGTTGGTGCTCCATTAAAATGTGTGGGTTTAAATTTTTGTAGGAGCCTTCTGCAAAGAGGCAGCTGCGAACTCTGGAGGCAGTGAACCACGTGGGCGTGGCCATCGTGTCCAGCGCCATCACCACAGTGATCTCCACAGTTCCTCTCTTCTTCTGCGTCATTGTGCCTTTCGCCAAGTTCGGTCAGATCGTGGCCATCAACACGGCCGTCTCCATCTTGTTCACCCTGTCCGTGACCTCGGCCCTGCTGGCCTGCATGGCCCCTCCTCACTTTGACAGACACCCCGGCGCTGTGCTGAAGGCCAGCCTGGCTGTGATGGTGGCTGCAGCCATGGGAGGGGCTCTGTGTTGGGTGGGGCGACAGCTGGGTCCGCTGGCCTGGTGATCAGTCAGCACGTGAACCCTTCTGTCCATCCAGTGATGTCGGACACATTTGTTTTTTTCCCCTTAGTTCTAAGGAAGAATATCAGATCAGGAAGCGATCTTTATAGCACAAAGATGTCAGAATCATCTCAATAAGTAAAAACTGTCCTTTCCAGAGTACATTTTTTCACTTTTACCTCCCAGTGGTTTCAGAGTGAGGTGCCAACCCTCACCTGCTGGATTTTTTAAATTTATTTACTGTATTGTGTAACTATGTGGCACAGCTGTGCTCTGACTTTTCTGTGTTCTGTTTTCCTGTTCGTCTTGATTGAAAATCACACTTTCACTGAGTGGTGAGGAGCTGCAGACTGGCAGGTTCTGACAGGATGTGGTACTGGTACTCTGATGTCGATAATGACAGGTTCTCACGTTTTCATGGTGATCTTGTGAAACATGTTTGTTTAACTCTTTGATTGTCTTCATCGCGCTCTGAATATGATTTTTTTGGCCTTCGCAGGTTCTAATGTAACCTAACTGAACTGAAAGTGGCGTAAACAGAATTTACACTGTTTAGTTACATGTAAAACCTGATGTAAATGTCTCAGTACGTCTCGCTCTGAACTAAACCTTTTGGATACTGCCAGCACAAGTACCGTACTTCTAAACCCTGTGAACACCAATATTTTGCACAAGTTAGACCTCCCTTTAGCTGATCAGATGTTTAGCAGCTATGAGGTCTGTTTCTTACAGTCACTGTAAATTGAAGGTGTACCCTGTGCTACATTTAAAAGCCCTCACTGTAACCCTCTCGTTCTCTCACGCTGTTTAAAGCACCACTCCAACAGCCATCTGAGGAGCTGCGCTCTGGAGAGGAGAGCCATTTGTCAAACCACATAACACTACAGTATAATGGTTAGGGAGCGGGGGACCAACTCCATTACAGCAAGAGTGGTGAATTTCTGTTTTGTGTGCGTGTTACTTGTAAATGTCAAATAAAGCAGGTGAAGGAAGCCATTAGTCCTCTTTTTGTAAAAGCTGTGCCCTTTTCTTTGTTAGATAACGTAGGAGGATGAAGAGCTGTCGCTGTTTGCTTACAAGCACATATTTACTGTAAGAATTAGTGTCAAATCTCTGGGTGGTGGCTATTCCTTATCTATATGAAACGGCTCAGCCCGAAACGCACACTACAGGGCACCTTTGTTTTATGTTGCTTATTAAAAGGTTGTTCCAGTCATAAAGTGCTTGTTTTTTTTTAATAAACCATGAGCAAATGAAAGGTGTTGCAGCAGAACAAAGTGAATGTTATAGTGTCCTTTTCTAGCTGGTTATACAACTGATATTTGTATTCAGATTAAGGAAGTAGATTTAATTTGAAATGGCAACAAAAGAGCACCTGAACATAAAACATTCCTTCATCCTTCCAAGACCCGTTTACTCAAACCATCCCACCCAGTTAGCAGTCTTGATGCATTCAGCAGGACATCTACAAGGTGGAGGCACCAGTTCCAGTTTTTAAACAGTTTGCTGTACAACACTGCTTCATTCTTTATCCTTTTGTTAAAATGTGCAGTAATGTGACCTTCCACTGAATAATTATTGAACAAAAGAGGTAATTTGTAGAGGAACGAACACACTGATAATGAGCAAGCTCTTCTATTGCAGCAAGGACAAATGACTTTTATAAATGGTGAATCCAACATGGTATAAGAGTTATTAAAAGGGCTTGTTTGGATCTTTTAAAGTGGGGCTCTGTGTAAGAGAGCAATATCTTACCTGTTGCAGATAGCTCTTTGAACAACCTCAGTTTGGAGAATTCTGTCCTTGTTGACCAGCTATTACCGGTAGTTGGTCTGAGTGAGGTCCAGACTAAAGTGGATTGCTGACAACTACTGTCTCTATAGACAATTTTATAAACTTTTTTTTATCTTTATATCACTGTCATGTTTGCACAACATTATTTTTCTAGTTGAAACGTTACATTTCCCAGCTGCTGCTTATGCTGTTTTTGCAAATAGACATAAAACTGTATTTATTAATGTAAAATTAAAAAAAACTATATGAATATGGATTCTCAGAAACCACAATGAAACATTATAGAGGGTTAGGAACATTTTGGAAGTAGCTCTGCTGAGACTAGCTATTCTGTAAAAAAAAAAAAAAGCATCTTCCTTTTACAAACATGAGACCAGTAAAGTGCTATCTACAACAGGTAAGATATGATCAGCTCATAACCTCAGGCTGCTGCAGGTTTACTTGTGTTCCTAGAGTTTCCAAAAGCAGAATGGGAGGCAGATGTTTCAGACATCAGGCTCCTCTCTCTCTTGTGGATATTCCAGTTTCTGTTTGTGAGGTTGACACATTGTCTACTTTTAAGATTAGGCTTAAGTCTTTCCTTTTTGATAAATCCTACAGTTAGGGTTTCCTGAGCCATACTAACCCACCCAGACATGAACCAAGCCATCATGTAAGGCAGGCAGCCTGACCAGGTCCAGATTAGCCGCAAACATCTTCTTTGTGTGTTGATAGACCATGAACCAGCTGAATCCAAAAATTAGGAACCAGTTATCATAAATCCAATTAAATATGCATCCTTGCTGCTGTATGCTGCTGGAGGACAAACTGAACACATTTCGTCACTCTGCTGCTGTCTTTACTTACTCTGCTCCAGTGTATTTGTAATTACTGGTATTTCTATTCTTAAAGTGTATTTTTCTTTCTTTCCTCCTATAGAAAGTACACCTGGACCTGTCATTCTATGTTTGTTTGCTTCTCCTTCCGGTCCTTTCAAACCCCAGCCAGTCAAAGCAGATGGCCACTCGTCCTGAGCCTGGTTCTGCTGGAGGCTTCTTCCTGTTAAACAGAGTTTTTCCTTTCCACCGTTGCCTTTGTGCTTGCTCAAGATGGGAGACTGAGACGAAGTGCAGATTCAACACAATTTGCTGGCTTCCTTAAGATAGATAACTTTTACTAATTGTCATTTTTTATACATCTACGGTAAATGTTTCTGTTCAGTGCCCTGAGACAACTTCTCTTGTGACTCGGAGCTGTATAAAAAAATGAATTGAACCTTCCTGCAAAACCCCACTTCGTTTTTTTTAAAACTATTCCTTTAACCCTTGTGCGATCTTAACATTCTGTTTACTCCCCTTGTCCTACGGGTCAAAAATGACCCGCACTACCAAAGACCCAAAATAAAGCAGCTTTATTGAACTAAATTTTCCAATTTTCTCCATATTTCCGGAAGCCCATCAAATTTGTATTCTCCAGGATGATTTTTTCCATGGTTGGTGTGATGAACAGGAGAAAGGTGGATGAAATGTCCTGGGCATGGGCAGCTGAATACCTTGTTGGTCCTGGAGTCATCCTTATTATGTTTGATGCTGTTGTTCTTCCCTAGTTGCTGTCAGAAGTTGTTGAGGACCATACAATTCTGCCATTCTTTGACAAAAATGTCTCTCTCAGCTTGAGGGATTTCCTCTTCTTCTTCATTCATTCATTCATTCAACCTTTATTTATACAGGCTAGCCTCGTTGAGTCACGGGGACTCATTTACAAGAGGGACCTGTTTCACTCACACCAAACAACCATCCACTCTCACACTCACACCTAGGGTCAATTTAGAGTCACCAATCAGCCTAACAAGCATGTTTTTTGGTCTGTGGGAGGAAACCGGAGCACCCGGAGGAAACCCACGCATGCACGGGGAGAACATGCAAACTCCACCCAGAAAGGCCCCCGGACCGGGATTTGAACCGGCAACCTTCTCGCTGAGAGGCAGCAGCTCTACCAGTTGTGCCACCGTGCTGCCCATGATGATGATGCATCTGAAGATGCATCATCCTCTGGGTTGCATTCCTCCCCATCTTCCTCTTCAGATACATCTTCATCCTCTTGTTCCTCCTGAGCTCCTGAAAATATCTCATCCAGGACCTGTTGGGCAGTGAAATGTCTACTCATGTCTTCAGCATGGAACCAACAAGGGATCCTTTGATTCAGGGTACCTTTATCCTCTATACTGAATTTGTTTTTATTATTTCTTAGTTTGTTTTTTTGTTTTGCTTGGCAGCTTGTGTGATGTGAGGGGTTAGCTGCAGATCAAGAGTGCAGGTGCAGGTCAAATGCAAGTTCTAGTGTCTTTGAGTGGTGTGTGTGTGTGTGTGTGTGGTGTGTGGTGTGTGTGTGTGTGTGTGTGTTAGAGAGAGTTTGTGTGTGGCCTTTGAACTTTTTTCTGGTGTTTAAATGCCTTTATAATTCACGGGTCAAAAATGACCCATAGGACGATCTTTGGACCCTAGTGGTGTACAGCCCACATGTAAACCTAGACAAAAACAAAGTATCACTTTTTGTAATGATGGGGTCACTTTAGGAAAAGTCATAAAATTTCAAGTTGGAAAAATATAGTTTAAGGTATTTTTTCTATAGCTAAACATGGTAGCGGGTCACTTTTGACCCGCAGGACAACACAAGGGTTAAACTTTAGTCATTTTTCCACATTTGTTAGTCAGATTTCCATTTACTGGTAAGTTACCTTCTCACCTGATTAAGCTCATCTATCCTGCACACTTTCATAAAGTGGTTTCACTACAACAGGCACAAAACACATGTGCAGGTCCAGACTAGTCCTTTGAGGAAAGCTCAGACATGAAACAAGTATCACACTGCAGAAATTACAAAGAAATATGACATTGCATGACAAATAAAAGGAGGGAGAGTGAGTGAGCAACAAACTATATTCAGCATAGACCAGTGGCTATACATTAGACGGCAGCCGTGGGGCTAAATTCAACAGTACCTTTCCACCTTTAACATTATATGTGTCATCACTGGAACAATAAATACCCAGGCTCATTTGGTTGTTGAGAAGTACTTCATTGTCCCAGGAAAATGTTTCTCTTGTTTCCCCAGGAGAGAATTCACTTTACATCTGTAAAACAACACTGTTGTACAACACTGATAGGTCATCTTTTTATTTCACCCCATGTTACAGGGCACACACATTGTTCAAGTATGCCCGAGGAACTAGATGGAGCAATGCGTTAAAAACAGCTGAATAAGAAGAGATAAAAAGCATTTAAAAAATAAGTGAACTGGCATTGCATCTCACAACATTTTATAAGCGCATGATTTTGGAACAATTCACTGTAAAGTGCCAACTGGTTCAAGCTAAGAAAAGCACGTTCCCTTTAAAAAAAAAAAAATACAATACTTTATACATGGAGGTACAGTAATAGCCAGTCATTAGGCGAACAATTACCAACCAGAAGACATGGACCCCATTTCTTTGTGTAGTCCTTTAATAACCACTTCCTTAATTTCCTTGTTAATGGTAACAGTTAGATTCTTGCCACTGGTTGCCAGGACAGTGCCAATTACAAATGCTGGTGTTGTTACTGTACAGTTTTCCTTCTTTCCTTGTAATTACATGCAACTGACTGACATACAGTATCAAAATCTCAAGTTGAGTCCTTTTAATCCTCTTACAAATAGAAATCCTTGAACCGTAGGGAAGAGAGCATGAGGAGAGGAGGATGATTTAGTGAGGAGCACAGGAGATGTTTCTATCCTCTTCCTCTCCTCTCCCTGGATGTGCTGGGCTGGCCCGACAAAAGCAGGGGTCCAGCTGATGCCTGCCTTCCTACAGGTCCTGAGAATCCACTGCTGTTCTTTTTGCCCCTCATCAGAAGGTGTTTTTTAAAAAAAGAAGAAAAAAATGTGAAGGGGTCTGGGTCAATACATTCCCCACACTGTCTGACTAAAGCAGACAATCATCTTCCCACCCCACTCCTAACCATAAAAAGGTAAAAAAAAAAATAAAAAAAAAGAATCAAGGTGTACTGCAGAATGGCTTTACTCCTCACAGTCTGTTGGGGGAGCTGGAGCCCCTGGGAGCTGAGGTGCGGTCGGTGGTTCTGCGGCTATTCTGTCGTGTTTAATTCATCTTGGTGGCCGAAGGTTTCCCAGCGTGAGGCAGGTGTCTCCTCCCATGGTGGCCCCTCCCATGGTGGCCCCTGTCCCCTACGGGGCCCCTTCTGGCCTTCGCTAGTCACTTGCGAGAGTGCAATGTGTCCTGGAACTTGGTGCTGGTGTAGCGGACGTGAAACCCTTTTTTGTTGATGGTGTCGTCAGAGTGGAACTTGATCACAATGGAGTCACCGGCTGAGTAGATCTCCTCTGGGGGCTGCCAGGAAAGACAAAAACAACAGGGTCACATGCGGCTTTCTGAACACCCGCTGAAAAAAAACAACCAGCATCTGCCTATTCTGTCTCAGCCAGAAGTCCAGTTGACTTTACGATACTTTGAATTATTTATATTTGCTAACTGCCTTTTCTATCCACCTGAACAATGCTGCTGGAAATGTAATTTCCTTGAATTCAAAGCGATGAGTTGGCTCCTCATAATGTTATTAACTGACTTTATATGCGTGTGAATGTTTCTGTTCAGCGCCCTGAGATGACCTCTGCTGTGATTTGGTGCTTCATAAATAAACTGAATTGAACTGAAATTGAATTGAAGGAATCTTCCCAAGGGATCAATACTAATCTACAGTAATCTAATCTAATCTAAGTGTCGGGGTTCGGTCTCACTTTTTACAGCCTTTTTTATTGCTCAGCACTAAAGAGTAATAATAATGTTTTGCATCTCATAAACCACTGGACATTAATTGAACAAAACACTCATAAAGTAATCAATAAGTATATCTCTAAAACTGAATAACCTTTGAAGTCAACACCATTTAATATGGCCGCCACAGCTAAGCTACCTTAGCAAACCTTCAAAATGGCAATAACATACAATTTTATAGGCATAGAGTTAAATAGGGTGCAGTGGTACCCGAGAGTCATTCCCAACATATTGACCAGGTGCTACACACTGTGCAGTGTCTTTGCTTAAAACTTAGGCATTAGCTGTTAATACCAAAACTTTGTCTGTTAGCAAAATATTTCATGAACCACTGGACAAAATTCAGCATATCTCTCAAAACATTGAATACTAGACCCTGGCTACTTTGTGGTTCAACTTTTGCGGACTCGCTCTTTCGCAGGTTTTTCAAAGTAAGATTGAACATGATGACACACAATTGGCTGATTGATGGATAAGCCATTGTTTATTTAAAATAATTTTTTTTTATGATTTAGCACCTGTGTGCAGCCCACAGGTGCAGGGAGAAGCTCCCTCCGCTCTCTACCACAAACACATTTCTCCTCCGGCTGAAGCAGCTTTGTGAAGGGTGGTTAACCCTTTGATGTCCAGATACACCAATCGACTTTTGTCTTACATCTTAAAATTCAAAGTATATCACATCATAAAAATCATCATAATCACAAAATATAAAAGTGTTAGAAGTTATTTTTTAATTATTCTAGAACTTCTGTGTTCAGTTGTTACAGTGTAATTGATCAAGAAGTACATTTCTGCTCCGTGCTGCATCTGCTGCATGAAGGGTTAACCCTTTGATGTCCTGTTGCTCTTCCCTTCTCTACAATTTAAATTTAAATACTGTAATATTTAAATAATCAATCCATACTGCATGGATTGTTTATTTAAAATATTACAGTATTTAAATTGTTTATTTTAACAGAAGGAGGAAGATTGGGAGTGAAACTTGAACTTGGGACTACTGTATTCCTTCTTCATGACTTTTCACTTATCACGGGGGCCGTGGTCCCCTAAACCCGGTGATAAACGAGGGACTACTATATACAGTATTCATTAGTATTTGTGGTCGACCCAGGTCAAGATGGCTGCTACAACTACCATATTTTTTGTCGTACACGTCGCAGCACCCTATCAGTTGCATCAGTCCAAATATGTCTAATAAAGTGGAAAATCCATAAATATGTCACCATATACTTTGTACGTCACATCTATTATGTGTCACACAGTGACACAACACATTTGTTACACGTTACTGCTGACAACTCAGAAATGTGGGCTGGTGTTGTGCCAAAAATCGATTGGCTGTCAAATGGCGGGAGT
>JBBPBX010001315.1:84971-105260 GCA_038048925.1 Garcialebias charrua
TTGTACCATTTTATGGAAAGTTAAAAGATGATGTCAGTGGAGCTTTAAATCTGCTGCATTTCGCCGCACAGCCCAGCTGATCTGACCATTAAAGTGTTTTTATTAAGGAAAAGTTAAACTGAGACACACTTTTACTATAATGTTGAACAAACAAATAATTATTCTTAGGTGGTTATCTTTTTTAATTTTGAAGAAATGCACAGCGAATCCTCCCTCCGTGCGCTCCAGCAGCCGTGAATCAACTTTTGAAATACAGCTGATTTGACAAATATAGTGCATTTCAAAAGTTCAACTGAGACACACGTTTACTATAATTTCGAACAAACAAATAATTGTTTTTAAGTGCTAATCTTGTTAAAGTATTCTTAAAGTTCTCCAGTGCACCTCCCGCAACCACCATTTTGGAAGCCAATAGATTTTTGGCACACCACCGGCTCACGATTCCGGGTGGTCAGCGGTGACGCATAACAAATGCAATGCGTCAGCGGTGATGCATAATAGATGCGACTTATAAGGTGAAGCAACTTATTCATACCATACCATACAATATTTATGTGTTTTCCACTTTACTAGACATTTTTGGACTGATGTGACTTGTAAGGCGGAAAGTATGGTAATAGCGTTTTTCAAATGTAATTGCTTTTATCAAATTAATTTTTTGTGTGTGTGTGTGTGTGTTTATTAATGTGTATAATGTGTTTTAAACCTCAGGGCCACATTTTATTACCAGAGTTGATGCAATTAGGAAAATTACACCCAATATGATATTTGAGTCATCATTGCCTCTGATCTTAGAGTAATATAGAAAACAACCATGGATTTCTAAATTACTTCTAAAAATGGCTACAGGAAAGAGAAGTGCAATGCTTTCTTTTCTTGTTTTGGTTTGTTTTGTCTTCTGTCTGTGAAGAGTTCATTAAATGAGAAATGCCACCATTCCACTCACCCCAACAACATTTTTTAAAAAAAATTGCTTTGTACTGTGGTAAATTTAAGATATCAGGCTCAAAGGTGAATTCCACATCAAACACTTAATGCTGATTTCTGATTTTAGAGCAACAAACACAAAGCACACTGAAACCAGTGAAGATGGGAAGAAAAGTGGAACAAACTTTTCCTCAGAATCCAGGCCAGTGCCTTACCCCTTTGCCAGGAGCTTTTTTTTTTTAAATGCTTGTGAAGTTTTGTGAGCAGGTCTTCGTTTGAACTAAGAAAAAGCTTGCACACAAATACTTTCCTCTTAACTGGAATATCTAATGGATGAGGGTGAGCAGGAAGAAGTTGGAGGAGTGCAGTTTAATTTGATCCACAGCAGCAGCAGATAATTTAAGCCACTGTTGTTTTTGCTGAAGACCACGTTTGTCTCATTCTTTCTTTTATTGTAACTTTTTCCAGAGTGTGATGCTTTTCAGCGTGCCTTGTCCTCTGAGAATTGAACCCAAAAAAAAAAAAACTAAGGTGGTCCAGGAGGTTGACTAGCAAGCATTAATAAAGGCGGTTCACGAGTACAGTATTTAGCTGCATGGAGTCCTCGTGGCCTTGGCAATTCACAACCAGGCCTGTTTGATCTATGGAGAACGCAGCGTGGATGTCAGGTCTGGGAATGGTTTATTTCCCTGGGGACTGAGCCAATGGGGACAACAGGATTCAAGAGGCTAAAAATATATTTGTGAGAAGCTATTACAGGTATAAAGTCTTATGTGAAGTGTGGGGAGGCTTTGAAATGCCATCGTGCTCACCATATGAGAAAATTCTTGCTCCCAGAAAGGATTGCCATCCTTTGCGTTAGCTCAATTTCATTCTAAATAGACAAATAATAAAACAAAATCCATTAAGGGCATACGCACCTTTGCTTTATTTAAGTCTTAATTTGTGGCATATTCTTGATTTCTCTCTGATGCAGCTATCGTTAGTGGCCTTGCACATTCTGAAATAAGATGTAAAACCAATGCGTCCCCTATCTGTAACCCCTTGAAATTCATTTAAAATCTCACTTATTTTTTTATTAAGGGCATCCACAGTTGCAAAAAAAAAGCCAACACTCTTATCAGACAGGGATCAGGGGAGCAAAATAACCATCAGTCATAGGCATTCTCTTGTTCTCCTCTGTTTTTCAGCCCCTCATTGGCCAACTGTGGAAAGGGTCAAGTAGTCGAGGAGGACATATGTGTTGTAGAATTGAAAACCATCTTGTCAATATGGTGAATAATAAACAAAATGCCTCATACTGGTAGAATATTGACCACTAAAAGAAAAGCTAGATGAAAGTTGAAGCAAAAATGGAACTTGTGTCTTGACGGCTGATTCCAGTACGTTTTAAGTCCTGCCCACTCCCCATAAATAATCTGTACTTTGCTCTTTATGAAAAATAGAAATGTATTTCAAATAATCCTTTCAGATGTTGACTCTTGTTGATTCATGCAAAATATGATGCTTAAAACCAAGCTACCCTTAAAGCTATGTATCATACCATGCACTTACCACACTGTAGCCCCTTTCATAAGACAGGTCGGTCCGGCTTTTATGCGTGTTCAAGCCTTCAACGAGCATTCAGAAAACACGCAAACGCGGTTTGGCGGATTAAATTGACTCGCCTTTGATCCCCCTCTGACCCGCCACGGTTGATAGTTATGATCCCACGGTTTCTCCCTCCTTTACGTGAAGGAGTCTGGGTGTCATCCTCAACAGCACTTTATCTTTTGAATCTCATGTCAATAACATTACTCGGTCTGCACATTTTCATCTTCAAAACATCAACCATCTCCATTCATTTCTTGCTCCCACCAGTACAGCCATCCTTATCAATGATCTTGGCACCTCTCAAATAGACTACTGTAACTCCCTCCTCTCAGGTCTTCCTCTTAAAACCATCCATAAACTTCAGCTTGTCCAACACACAGCTGCTCGGATCATCACCAGAACTACTTCGAAGGAACACATCACCCTTATCCTTAAAAATGTTCACTGGTTACCAATAAAAGATTCTTCTCCTCACTTTCAAAGCTCTCCATACCTTGGCACCTCTGTACCTCACTGATCTTCTTTGCTATTACACACCTGCCCGAAGTCTTCGCTCCTCCTTTTCCATTTCGCTTGTTATACCTCCTGCCCTCATGACAACCATGGGCTCCAGAGCCTTCTCCCACAAAGCCCCTCATCTTTGGAACTCTTCCACAGCACATCCATAATTCTGATTCTCTGCCCTCATTTAAATCTACCTTAGAACTCAACTTTTTCAATCTTCCTTATTCTGTTTAACAACATTAGGTTTTCTACCATTAATTGTATTTGATTTATTGATATCTGCCTGTTATTGTTTTGTTTTCTTTATTATTTTGTATTTCTTGTTCGGTGACCTTGAGTACCGTATTTTCCGCCTGATAAGTCTCACCTTTCTATAAGTCGCTTTGTCCAATTATTGGCAATAAATTGGAAAAATCCATAAACATGTCACACCTTTATTTAAGTCACATCTATTATGCGTCACCGCTACGCGACGCGTCAGCGCCTCATTTGCCCTGCTGAAAATGGCGGCCACAGAGCGAGTGAGCACGGAGGGACTTTTACCAAGATTAACATAGTAAAAACAATTATTTGTCTGCTGAAAATTATAGCAAAGATGTGTCTTAGCTTAATTGTTCCTTGATAAATTCACGTAATGGTCAAATCTGCTGGATTTAAATTGTTTCGCTTTGACGTCTTCCAAACGGTCGCGCGCGCTGCGAAAATAAATTGTAAATAAATCTAATTTTAGCTCAAACAACTCCAACAGCTAACAGTTTGTAAATGAACATCAAATAATTACTTTCTGTAAGTTTAAAGAAAATCTGCGGTATGGTTTATGAGCTATTTAGATAAATAGTAGCAGGGGGAAAAAAACGAAGCTAACCGCAACACATTTACGCACATAAAATATAGAATTTTATCTCAAACAATTCCAACAGCTAACATCTTTTACATGAACACCAAATAATTACTTTCTGTAAGTTTAAAGAAAATCTGCGGTGTGGTTTATGAGCTATTTAGATAAATAGCAGGGAAAAAACTAAGGCTAACCGCGACACATTTACGTCTATAAAACATTGAATTTTATCTCAAATAACCCCAACAGCTAACAGTTTGTAAATGAACACCAAATAATTACTTTTTGTAAGTTTAAAAAAAATCTGTGTTGTGGTTTATGAGCTATTTAGATGAATAGTCTCCGGAAAACAATGAGCTATAACAGCTGCATATTTACAAAGCTAAAATTTTGAATTTTATCTCAAACAATTCCAACAGCTAACAGTTTGTAAATGACCACACAGTTATTACTTTCTGTAAGTTTAAAGAAAATCTGTCTGATAGTTCATGAGTTATTTAGATAAATAGTAACCGTTTTTGATAACAAACACAGTTAACATACTTCCAGAGCAGGAGGCCAGGCAGCGACAGAGTGTGTCCGACCAGAGGAGGCTGCCTTCGGACACATGAGCTGGAAACAGTTGGTGGACTCTCTGGAAGTGTGAGAGCTCCAGAGCAGGAGGCCGGGCTGCGACAGAGTCAGTCCGACCAGAGGAGGCTGCCTTCAGACACATGAGGTGGGAACGGTCATTTTACCCTAGCGGCCGAAAGTGGTACTGCACTATTTTTTGCCAAAATAAAAAAAACGGTCATATCTGAGCCAAAAATTTGTCTAAAAATATGGGGGAAAATCCATAAACAAGTCTCACCTCTCTATTAGTCACAGGGCATGCAAATTAGGCAAAAAGGTGCGACTTATAGACCGGAAATACGGTAGTTTGAAAGGCGCCTTCAAATAAAATGTATTTTAGGGGTGCACCGATTGCAGTTTTCTGGCTGATCATGACCACAGATTTCTAAAAAGTCTGACCTGCTGAATCCGATTTTGGCTGATACCGATTTAGTTTTATAAGCAACACTGTCAAGCGTTATAAGGTCACAATGCACCTTCAATTTTCCAATATTTTGTTGAAAAACATACTGTATACCCTCGAACCATATCCTAGAAACAATACAAACTTGTTTTAACTGGTCATGAGGTAGTGCTCTGAAATATAAATTAAGCTCAGAAAATTGTTGATAAAGCTAAAAAAAAAATAATAATAATCTGAAAACTCGGTTTCTCATGCAAGTATCAACCGATTTCCTATTTCCCAAAATTTAGGAAACCATGGCCGATAAATCGGTGCACCCCTACTTATTATCATCATTACTATTTCCAACTAGAAAAGAGCAATATTTCAGATGCTTTATCTTAAAAATAAAACATCAAGCAAGGTTTTGTCAACAAAAGAACATGAAAGCTTCAATAAAACAATGCTATTAAAAACCATGTCAATTAGCTCAGTGTGGATCTCTCTGTCCTCGTTTGCCAAATGGAAATGTGTGGAAGAAATATAAAATCATGGTTAAAAAGCAAAAAGATGGCAATTGCTTGGAGTTCTAACAAATCTTTTTGTCTTCTTTCCAGTCAAAAGGTGAGATGAGGAAGAACAAACACCACTGGCAGGATGCAATGTGTTTTCACACGTCTTAGAATAAACCAAACCGTTGCCTCGCCCGTCTCACAAGTGAAGCTGGGTTTGAATTTTTGCTAATTAAGTGTTGAGGATCATGCTACACGTCCCCGTAGCTTCCCTCCCTTTTGTTTACTCTTCTGGACTGTGTCATTACTGAAATTAAAAAATAAGACTTTTCAGTATTATTAAGGACTCTAAATTAAACCATTATTTAAACCAATCACGTTGTGGACACCAAAGCACTTAAAGTGTTTAGACAACAGCTTACTCAACTCAAACCCACTTAATAAGGAATGAATGACCTAGTAGCCAGGGTGGTGCATATTGGGCCATGTTTAACAATCTGTGAGGCGAGCTCTCGACAGCCAGTTGGTCAGGTGATAGATTTCAAAGCGGGATGAGACATCAATCACTGTCCCGTTGTGATTGGTTGTTTGTGTGTGTATGGCAGTGGCCCTCCATCTCGGCGAGGCGAAGGTTGGCTGATTGCTCTTTCTGCCTCTCCAGATTCATTGTAGCTACCTGACACCATGTTATATACACCCAATGCAGAGTGTGGAAATGCTTATTTACACTTGGCTGGGACCAAACCTCCACATCTGCAATATCATTTGGGCGTCTTGCGGCTGAATTGGTTGGTCTGTTGGTGCGAGCAGCACAGGTTTACTGATCTGGATATTGCATTCTTTGTTGTTTTGGCCCATTTATACTGAGACAGGTTTAAATTGCTGTCTTCTTGGCTCCCACGGCTCGGATATGTGACTGACAAGCAGTTAAGTTGTCTCTTTGTGCTTATCAGAAAATTGACACGTAGGAGTGAAAAGCTTTGTCATTTATGTGTGCTTTGAAATCGTGACAGAATCAGGTGTTGGCATCTAAAGCAACTGCTGGAATCCCATATAAACACAACAGTTTAGCTACTTGGCGCCATTGCAGGTTTTCTTTTAAGTTGCAATACATTATATTTAAAATATCCACAGTAACAAGCGGTGCATTGATGTCCCCCATCGCTGAGGGATTTCAATAGTGAATGTTTGTAGCTTTTGAGATTAGTGTTTTTCTGGATTGGAATTGTACAGGAAATGAGAGTAAACTTTAATGTGTTTGGTGCAAGATATTCAAATGGGTAGGAGTTACACTGTATAAGAATAAAGGTGTTTTTTTTCCTTGTCTGACACAGTGTGATAGATCCTGGTGAACGGAGGGAGCAGTTTTATCCAATACAAGGCACAATGGTAGAGCCAGAGGATGACCAATGGTGGTGTTGGCCACCCCAATCATTTGAAGAAGCTATAGCACATAACTTGAAAAATAAGTGTCCAACTTCCATTTAGATGTGTGACTTCATCTAGACGTATGAAAGGTCCATTTGGAAACTGGGTTGCCAAGTTAAAATACAAGATGGATGCCACCACATACACGTAAATCATTCATGGGCGGAGAGTATTTCCAACTTGCCGTTTTTGCACTGCAACAAGGTACAATAACTACTGAGCCAACTAACTCTTCATTACCACCAAGGAGGACGTTTACGGACTAAATTGCCTCACCAAATGAGATGAAAATGTTGTCATATGACAGTGTCAATGTTTTAATCACCCAGTAATGGGGCATGGATTTGTTCTCTGTTTCCAGAAAGCAAGAGTCATTGATTGCCTCTTCAGAAACACCAACAGTGGAGTGCTGTGTTAAATGACAACTGTTCAACGCATCACTTGTTGAAACTGCCAATTAAAGTTGCAGTGAAACTGCATGCAAACTACCATTTGCTTCCACATTTGCATGTTTCCTGCAGAAACAGAAGCTGAGGAGAATGGACTGTCATTAAAGAAGAGCTGACTCAGCTATTATTGGTCATTTCTTGAAGTTTTAGTGATTGGTCTGTGTTGAACTTACAGTAACCTTTTGGCCCCCGTCTGTACTACCGGTAGTTGAATTTAGCTATTAGGTTCTGACAAGAGATGCACAAATGTGATATTGTTGAATATCAAGTCAAAAGTCAAAGTCAAAGTCAAAGTCAACTTTATTGTCAGATCTGCAATATGTACTGTACAGGACATACACAGGACCGAAATTGCGTTTCTCTCAGTCCCTCGGTGCAACAGTAAACATCTAAACATTGAAACACTGAAACATATAATAATAGACATAAGCATAAAATAGTAAAACTAACACTGTCCTGAGTTTTTTGCATAGTGGTATAAGAGTATGAAAATTTACACCAACTCTAAAACTAAAACATTAAACATTTAATGAACATAATACTGTCCTGAGTTTTTGCATACTAGTATAAAAAAAGAGTATAAAAAGTATAACTAAAATAAACTAAAGGTTTCTAGCATTGACATTTGCAAAGTGGCAAAGCAGCGTATGAGTTAATGTACACAGTATATGTATGAGGTAGTAGTTGATGTTGTTATAGAGGCAAAAAGTGGCATATGCAGTAAGGCACATTGGGCATCCCTAAATAAGACCGTTCAGAGCACACTGTATATGTATCAGCAGTGGTGTAGATATTAGAGTAGTGTAAATGTAAACAGTAGTAATTACATGTAAGCAGTAGTAATAAAAGTAAACAGTATTAATAAATGTAAACAGAGAATGTAAACAGTATTATGATTATAGGCAGTGATGTAATACAAACATTAGTGCAAGTATGAGAAGTAGTGCAAACTGTATGAGCACATGACCGAGAGTTTAGTGAATAACCCGTTTGATGACACAGAGTCCAGTGTTAAAATCTTTGTGTTGTGTGGTAATGTGTGAGAAAGTTTTAGTGTTAAGGCAGTTCAAATGGGAGGGGGGGCAGAGCAGGCAGAGTGTTTAGCATTCTGACTGCCTGATGAACAGAGCTGTCTCTCAGTCTGCTGGTTCGAGCCTGGAGACTCCTCAGTCTCCTCCCTGATGGCAGCAGTCTGAAGCAGCTGTGTAGTGGGTGTGTGGGATCACCTGCCATGCAGTGGGCTTTCCGAGTGAGGCGTTTGCTGTGTAAGTCCTGCAGTGAGGGCAAGGAGGTGCCCACGATCTTCTCAGCTGCTCTCACAATGCGCTGGAGGCTCTTGCGGCAGGATGCAGTACATGCACCAAACCACACAGTGATGCAGCTGGTCAGGACACTTTCTATGGCACCTCTGTAGAAGGTGCTCATGATGGGGGTTGAAGCTCCAGCCCTTTTCAGCTTGCGGAGAAAGTAGAGACGCTGGTGAGCCTTCTTTGCCAGTGCTGCAGTGTTCCTGCTCCAGGACAGGTCCTTTGAGACGTGCACTCCCAGGAACTTGGTGCTGTCTACTCTCTCCACTGCGGTGCTGTTGATGGTCAGAGGGGCATGTTGGGCATCCTTCTTCCTGAAGTCCACAACAATCTCCTTTGTCTTCTCCACGTTGAGAGTGAGATTGTTGTGTCCGCACCACAAGGCCAGGCGGCTCACCTCGTTCCTGTAGTCCGTCTCATCGTTGTTGCTGATGAGACCCACCACTGTTGTGTCGTCCGCAAACTTGATGAAGTGGTTGGAGCTGTACGATGGTGTGCAGTCGTGTGTTAGCAGGGTGAATAGAAGGGGGCTCAGCACACATCCTTGTGGGGCCCCTGTGTTCAATGTGATGGTGCTAGATGTGTTACTCCCGACCCGCACTGTCTGTGGTCTCCCGGTCAGGAAGTCTAGCAGCCAGTTACACATTGAGGTGTTCAGCCCCAGACTGTCCAGTTTAAGGATGAGCTGTTGGGGGATGATGGTGTTAAATGCCGAGCTGAAGTCGATGAACAACATTCTAACATAGGAGTCCTTCGTGTCCAGATGTGTGAGAGCTGTGTGAAGGGCAGAGGAGATGGCATCGTCGGTTGAGCGATTAGGTCGGTATGCAAATTGGAAGGGATCCAGGGAGTCAGGGAGGACAGATGTGATGCTTTTCATGACTAGCCGTTCAAAGCACTTCATCAGGATGGGGGTGAGTGCTACTGGGCGATAGTCATTGAGGCATGCGGGCGTTGCCTTCTTTGGGACAGGGATGATGGTGGTGGCACCAATAACATTTTCCTCACTCTCCTGCTTGACACTTGGAATATAACAGCCTTTGATTTATTGCGGTTATTGGTGATTGTTATATTCCCCAAGTTGATAATACAATTACCATAAATTCTTGAATGTGAAGAAAGGAACACTCTATTGCCCAACTCCAAAACAACATATGTGGTTTTATTAAACGTAAATACTTCTTTAGGGAAATGCATGTTTGTTTGTTTATTTTTTTAAAGTAATACACTTTCTTGGTTCTTACTTTAACAACAAAGTATTTGGGCCACTCAGAAGGGGAAATAAATGAGGAAATAAAATGTAACAAACTACTGTATATGCCGATGTTGTACCTCACTTACATTTCAAGTTATTGTGCTCACAACATTTACGTACGGATGGATAGATCGACAAGCGGTATTTTCAATTCCCCCATTTCAATCGGAGATGGGGGACAAATATTACTGACAGAAAAAAGTGTCTGTTTTATTGTCACAAACATGTCATGCTGAGAAAAAGTTGTTTAGAGTCAGTCAGAGAGTCAGAGAATCTTTATTGTCATTCGCACGACATGTGGTACATGTGATGAAACGAGATTATGTACACAGGGTCCCAGTTACATCCAACAATAAAAAGTAAAAGAAAAACAGTAATAACATCTAAGATATGAACTAAGAAAAACATCAACTAAAAATACACTAAGCACTAACAGCATGGAAAACATTACTCCAAACAGCAGCACGAACATGAGTCTGTATGAGCAGATGAACACGAATGAACACAGCAGCATGAAACAGATTTTTACCATACCATACCATACCATTTTATTTATAAAGCACTTTAAACAGGAACAAGTCCACACCAAAGTGCTGATTTTTGTCAGCAGCAACATGAAACAGATCAACAGCAACATGATGTGACATTTCATAGTGATTATCCTGGTTAGATATCCATGAATCTAACAGCCTCAGGGTAGAAGCTGTTCCTCAGTCTAGTGGTTCTACACTTAATGCTCCTCAACCTCCTTCCTGAGGAGAGTGGGGCAAAAAGTGTGTGAGTGTGGTCCTTCATGATGCAGGTGGCTCTCTTCCTGCATCTGGAGGTGTAGATGTCTGTGATGGTGGGGAGACTGACTCCAACAGACTTCTGTGCAGCCTGCACCACTCTCTGTAGAGCTTTCAGATATTAAAAGTAGTTTAGAAATTAAAAGGGGAATCCTACTTTGTTGTTTTATTGTACCGTATGGTTGTATGGGTCCACTTCATTGGATTAACAACTAATATGCAGTATTAAGGTTGAATCAGTCCAAGTTGCAGATTTTTAGGGAATGGTGGCACAGAGGTTAGAGAAGGTGGGCCTATGATCGGAAGATCGCTGGTTCAACTCCCGGTACCAAAATAAAAAAATAAAATAAAAATTAAGGTTGAACCGTTCCAAGCTGCAGCTTTTTTCTCTCACTGCTGAGGAGCTCTTTTAATCCTTCACAATAATAGTCCCAAATGCACCCTTTTTTGTCCTTCTTTCGACTGCTCCCTTCATCAGGGGTCACCACAGCAAACTAAGTCGCACAAAGACTTGGCAATTATTTTTACGCCGGATGTCCTTCTTGACGCAACCACAGACCACCAAGCTACCACAGCCCTCTGTGTGGAGCAGGGAGCTGCCATCTAGGGCACCTGGGGGAGCAGATGGTGGGGGTTAAGGGCTTTGCTCAATGGCCTAGAATGGGGCAAATGCGGGTGGAAGCAGGTGTGGGTCCTTCAACTATCCCACTCACATTTTGATGTCGTCAGTACCGGGAGTTGAACCAGCGATCTTATGATCACATGCCCACCTTCTCTAACCTCTGTGCCACCACTCCTTCCAAATACATACACTGAGTGATAACCTCAAAATACAGTAGTCCCTCATGTATCTGTAAAAGACAACGATGAAGTTCATGATGAAAATGAAATTGTAAATGGATTTAATCAATATTTCGTGAATGTTGGATCAAGCCTTGCAGCTAAGATACCAAAAGTAGATAAAAATATGATCCACTCAATTACAGGTTGTGCAAATAGTATTTTCCTAAATGGAACTAACAAAGAGGAAATAATGAATGTAGTAAAACATCTTACAGACAAGAGATCGAAAGACTGGGTGGACATGGATATGATGTTTGTAAAGGACATAATGAGCCATGTTATTGAGCCGTTCACATACATATGTAACTTATCATTTTCAACAGGAATTTTTCCAGATAATATGAAAGTAGCTAAGGTCGTTCCTCTTTTTAAAAATGGTGATAAATGTGTATTCAACAATTATAGACCTATATCCTTGTTACCACAGTTTTCAAAAATTCTTGAAAAACTATTTGTAAACAGACTAGACCAATTTATAGATAAACAAAATATTCTAAGCAGCAGTCAGTATGGGTTTAGATCAAAAAACTCTACATCAATGGCTCTCATGGAATTAATGGAACAAATAACTACTGCTGTCGATCAAAAACAACACTGTATCAGTATCTTTGTTGATTTAAAAAAAGCATTCGATACTATTGATCACACCATTCTCCTTGAAAAACTGAACAAATATGGTATTAGAGGACCAGCATTACAGTGGGTATCTAGCTACTTAAAAAATAGGAAACAATTTGTACAAATAAATGATGTAAGATCTGACCTCTGTAATATCACATGTGGAGTTCCTCAAGGCTCTGTACTTGGACCAAAGCTTTTTATTTTATATGTGAATGACTTGGTAAATGTGTCAGGACTCCTTAAATGTGTACTTTTCGCAGATGATACCACTTTTTTCTGTTCAGGTGAAGATATAGAACAAATGTTAGAATTGATAAAGACAGAATTTGTCAAGATACAAACTTGGTTTAAAATAAATAAATTATCATTAAATCTAGAGAAAACTAATTACATGATATTCGGTAATAGAAAGAAAACTGTCGATGTTCCACTCAAAATTGAGGATGTTGAGATTTGTAGAGTGAATGAGGTGAAGTTTTTGGGTGTTATCATTGATGACAAACTGACATGGAAACAACACATAAATTCTGTAAGAATAAAAATAGCTAAATCGATAGCAGTACTGTACAAAGTCAGAGACCTATTGAATGATAAAGCTCTGTATTTGTTGTATAACACAATCATTGTTCCACACTTAATCTATTGTATTGATGTTTGGGGGAATGCGTGTAAAACAATCACAAAGCCTATTTTTGTATTACAGAAAAGAGCTGTAAGAATTATCACTAGAAAGCATTACCGTCATCCATCAAGTACATTATTTTATCAACTAAAATTACTGAAGTTCCATGATTTGGTAGACTATAATATTTTATCAGTTATGTATAGAGCTCAAAATAATGCATTACCTTTAAATATCCAAATGCACTTTGTTAAAAGACAAAGTTGTTATAATCTTAAGGGAACAGAGTTGTTTGTAAAACCACAATTCAGAACCAGTTTGAAGGGACGTTCTACCTCAATTCAGGGAATTAGATTATGGAATGGCTTGGAGAATGTAGTTAAAAATGCCAAGTCAATGTTTACATTTAAAAAAATGATCAAAACAAATATGTTAAAAAAATATATGTGAAATAACGTAATGTGTATTGTATTAGTTAGAAAATTAGAAAGTGTTAGTCATTTTGTACTGTATTAGTATTAGTTAGAAAACTAAAAAGAATTAGTCATTTTGTACTGTTGGTTGAAGAATATTATTGTTTAACCTGATTGTTGGAAAAAGTTGGTTGAAGATTATTATTGTTTACATGGTTTGACTACTGTTGTTTAATCTGATTGCTGGAGATAAGGGGCAGATATAATAAGATTTATTCTTCTTTCTGCCACCTTTCATTTTTTTACATTTTGTACACTATCATTATGAGATTGCCTTGTATTGTTTCTTTTGTAAAAAAATGAACAAATTTAATAAACATAAACATATATATATATATATATATATATATATATATATATATATATATATATATATATATATATATATATATATATATATATATATATATATATATATATACAGGGAACCCCCGACCTACGACCCCACCGACCTGCGAACCACGGGACCTACGAACGAGTTAAAGTAGAATAATGTCATCGACGTACGGCAGAAAATATGTGACCTACGAACGAACCAAGTTAAAAATATATAATCGACCTACGGCACACGACCTACGAACGAGCCCCATTACAGGTATATAATCGAGCTACGGCGAAACTGCGTCACAAAACGGCAATCGGCGAGGTGGGGGAGGGGATTGCCTTTGGCTGTTGCTGGTTGGGCATGGGCGTGACACTGCGCATGGCAGTGGAAAAGTACCGCCAGCGAGAGGGGGGGGCTGGGCTTCTGGCGGATGTACACACAGCCGCAGTGCAGCTGGCGGCGGAGGGATCCGTACAGGTAAAGCGGTAACTATTTAAAGGGCTGCGGCCATTTTGTGCCTCGTGGTTTTCCACGGTGATTGATGGGAGAAGACACTTACGAACAGTTACAGCGAACAAAGAACGAAGAACACGACAAAAAAAAAACGTACGAAGAACCTACGAGCAGGTACAGTACATTTACAGTAAATTTATATCAGTTTTAGACTAAAGCCAACGTTAGCACACGTTAGAATTAATTTTAATTTGTGCTCCATAGGAGTTAGCATTTAGCTAATAGTCGACGCGACGACGACACGAGTTGTCCACGGGTCATCGAACGGGCAGGTACGGCCCAGTACTAAATGAAAAAATATTTTTAGACGAAAGCAAACGTCAGCATTCATTTTTGAACGTTAGCATTAATTTAAATTTTTGCTCCTTAGGAGTTAGCACGTTAGCTAATTGTGACGAGAACGACAGGAGTTGTCCACGGGTCATCGAACGGGCAGGTACGGTCCAGTACTAAATGAAAAAATATTTTTAGACGAAAGCAAACGTCAGCATTCATTTTTGAACGTTAGCATTAATTTTAATTTTTGCTCCTTAGGAGTTAGCACGTTAGCTAATTGTGACGAGAACGACAGGAGTTGTCCACGGGTCATCGAACGGGCAGGTACGGTCCAGTACTAAATAAAAAAATATTTTTAGACGAAAGCAAACGTCAGCATTCATTTTTGAACGTTAGCATTAATTTTAATTTTTGCTCCTTAGGAATTAGCACCTTAGCTTGATCAAGAATGGCTCCGAAGAGACCTGCAAAGTCCGCGGACGCGGCACAGGGGAAAAAACCTCGTCGTACCATAACGCTGGAGACGAAGGCAAAAATAATAAAAATGTCCGATCAGGGCATGACTCCCTCTAAAATTGGAGAGGCGCTAGGGTTGCCGAGGTCAACTGTGGGGACAATAATGGCGGACAAAGAACGCATTTTGCAGCAGGTGCGTGCTTCAGCCCCCATGAAGTCCACCATCATTACCAAGCAAAGGACGGGGAGAATAGTCGAGATGGAAAGGTTGCTTGTCCTCTGGCTGGAGGACAACACACAGCGCAGAATACCAGTTGGGATGTCTGTGATTTGTGAAAAGGCAAAGATGATTTATGACAGGCTGCAGGAACTAGGGTTGACTGGGGTAGGTGCAGGGGAGCAGGGGGCTGCACAGAGCGATCCGGGTCAAGGGTCGTCCTCCCAGAGCGATCCGGGTCAAGGGTCGTCCTCCCAGAGCGATCCGGGTGAAGGGACGTCCTCCCAGAGCGATCCGGGTGAAGGGACGTCCTCTCAGAGCGATCCGGGTGAAGGGACGTCCTCCCAAAGCGCTGGAGGAGGGACTTCGAGCAGCACATCAGGGGAGTTTAATGCCTCCAAAGGATGGTTCGATCGTTTCAGGAAGAGAAACAACTTCCACAACATCAGAGTGCAGGGTGAGCACTTTAATTTCTCATTTTTCTTTTTTAATAATGCAGGTACAGTACAGTACAGGTAGTCCTCGACTAACGAATATTTTTTTTTTCATTTTATTACAGTGTGTTACAACAGCTTAACCATGTCATTTTGTGTGCATTTAAACAGGAGAGGCAGCAAGCGCTGACCACGAGGCAGCTCAGGCATTCCCAGCACAACTGGCTGAGATCATCAGGGATGGCGGGTACACTGCGCAGCAAGTGTTCAATGTGGATGAGACAGGGCTGTTCTGGAAGCGTTTGCCAGACAGGACGTACATCAGCAAGGAAGAACGAACCGCACCCGGCCACAAGGTCGGCAAGGAGCGTTTGACCTTGCTGGTGGGGGGCAATGCTGCGGGTGACTGCAAACTCAAGCCGTTGTTGGTGTACCAATTTGAGAAACCCAGGGCCTTCAAAAATGTTAATAAATCATTGCTTCCTGTTTTTTGGGCGTCTAATAAAAAGGCTTGGGTGACGCTGGAAGTTTTTAAAAATTGGTTCACCAACAACTTTCTTCCGGAAGTCAAGCGTTTTTGCAGTCTCCACAGGGTTCCCTTTAAAATCCTCCTGATCTTGGACAACGCTCCAGGACACCCCCCTGGTCTCACCACTATGAACAAAGATGTTAAGGTGGTGTACCTGCCTCCCAACACCACCTCATTGATCCAGCCAATGGACCAGGGGGTTATTAGTACGTTTAAGGCGTACTACCTACAAAGAGTCATCCGTGCTGCTTTGGAGGCTACGGAGAACTCTCAGACCCTTACGCTGAAAGACTTCTGGCGTAAGTACAACGTCCATGATGCTGTGCTCAACATTGGCATCGCCTGGCATCGTGTAACTCCACAGAACATGTGCGGAGTATGGAAGAAGCTCTGTCCAGAGCTTGTTCAGGAGGTACACGATGCCCAGGAGGTGGACCGTGTAATCGAGGATGTTGTGAGGATGGGCAGGTCACTGGAGCTCGAGATGGACGAGGACGATGTCCAACACCTTCTGAGTTCATCTGGAGAGGATCTGTCCCCAGACGACCTGATTAGTCTGGACAGGCACGTCCCGGATGAGGAAGTCCAGGTGGAGGAGGAGCAGGAGGAGGCCAACCCTCCGACCTTCACGAAGCAGGAGTTGGTGCTGGCGTTTAAGGACCTCCACAACTTCCTGGCGAGGGTGGAGAAGCAGGACTCCGACTGTGAGAGGTTCGCCAAGGTCCGTCGGGGTGTCCTCAATGAAGTTGCGTGTTACCAGCAGATCCTGGAGGACAAAAAACTTGAAAAGGTGCAGAGCAGCATGCTCAATTATTTTCAAAAAGTCACAGCACCGCCTCCAGGATCTGCTGGTGCACCAGCTGAAAGGCCGTCCAGTCCTCCTGCAGCAAGCCAGGAGGAGGCCTTGGACATCCCACCAGACGAGAGGCCATCCAGTCCTACTGCAGCAAGCCAGGAGGAAGCCATGGACAGCCCACCATCTCCCCAGTGAAACACGCCGCCCCCCCCGCTCCCTCCCTCCAGGTACAGCACGTACTGTAATGAAATGTTTTTTTTTTTTGGAGTTGTCATGTTACACAAATTAATTTAATCTGTCTCTGCTTATGTTCACAGCCTTCCTCCTCCTCCCCCTCCTCTTCACCAACTCCACCATCCCATCACTGACCTGCCCACCCTCACATCCCAGCACAGCAACGTCAGAAAGGTACAGCAAAGACATGTTAATTTATTTTCTCTTTTTTTTTAACTTACATCTACACCTACTGTAATCATCACCTCTCTCTCGACAGCCTCCAAAGCGGCACGTCCCCCTGGTCCATCCACACACCTGCTACGCACCACACCACACACGTAAGGAGAAGTTGTTGTTGTCTGTGTTGTTGTTATCAGCAGGTGTTCACGTCTGTGTGTGTTTGTGTTTCAACAGATCCACTTGCTGCTCCGCCTCATGGAACAGCGTCAGGTACCACGTACCGTGCTCCTGCTGCTCTGCCTCCAGCCTCCTGCACCTCCTCCAGCCTCCTCCCTGTGCTCCAGCTCCACACATGCACCACACACGTAAGGAGAAGTTGTTGTTGTCTGTGTTGTTGTTATCAGCAGGTGTTCACGTCTGTGTGTGTTTGTGTTTCAACAGATCCACTTGCTGCTCCGCCTCATGGAACAGCGTCAGGTACCACGTACCGTGCTCCTGCTGCTCTGCCTCCAGCCTCCTGCACCTCCTCCAGCCTCCTCCCTGTGCTCCAGCTCCACACATGCACCACACACGTAAGGAGAAGTTGTTGTTGTCTGTGTTGTTGTTATCAGCAGGTGTTCACGTCTGTGTGTGTTTGTGTTTCAACAGATCCACTTGCTGCTCCGCCTCATGGAACAGCGTCAGGTACCACGTACCGTGCTCCTGCTGCTCTGCCTCCAGCCTCCTGCACCTCCTCCAGCCTCCTGCCTGTCCTCCAGCCTCCTGCCTGTCCTCCAGCCTGTCCTCCACACATGCACCACACAGGTAAGGAGAAGTTGATGTTGTCTGTGTTGTTGTTATGTGCAGGTGTTGACTTCTGTGTGTGTTTGTGTTTCAACAGCTCGTCTGCGTGCTGATCCACCTCATGGATGAGCCTAGGGTGCTACGTACACCTGCTGCCTGTCCTCCAGCCTCCTGCCTGTCCTCCGGCCTCCTGCCTGTCCTCCAGCCTCCTGCCTGTCCTCCAGCCTGTCCTCCACACATGCACCACACAGGTAAGGAGAAGTTGATGTTGTCTGTGTTGTTGTTATGTGCAGGTGTTGACTTCTGTGTGTGTTTGTGTTTCAACAGCTCGTCTGCGTGCTGATCCACCTCATGGATGAGCCTAGGGTGCTACGTACACCTGCTGCCTGTCCTCCAGCCTCCTGCCTGTCCTCCAGCCTCCTGCCTGTCCTCCAGCCTCCTGCCTGTCCTCCAGCCTGTCCTCCACACATGCACCACACAGGTAAGGAGAAGTTGATGTTGTCTGTGTTGTTGTTATGTGCAGGTGTTGACTTCTGTGTGTGTTTGTGTTTCAACAGCTCGTCTGCGTGCTGATCCACCTCATGGATGAGCCTAGGGTGCTACGTACACCTGCTGCCTGTCCTCCAGCCTCCTGCCTGTCCTCCAGCCTCCTGCCTGTCCTCCAGCCTGTCCTCCACACATGCACCACACAGGTAAGGAGAAGTTGTTCTCTGTGTGTTTTTCCAGCTGTAACTGCACATTTTCATGTTTGTGTTCATTCTTACACAGATCACATGTTGCACGTTCTACATGAATGGATGTCCTGCAACACTGTCTTCCTGGACGTCTGTTCCTCCTGCCTCTGGTGTCCTGCATGTTGCCTCCATCCATCACCTTTGTGTCCTTCTACTCTTAAATGACTGCTGTCAAAACAGAAAAACTTCATGTGATGCACAGACCTGCTCACATCAGGACAATTGCACATCAGGACAACACACCTGAACTGACACATGCCTGAACTTACAGCTGGCCTAAAATGCTCCCAACATTCATTGTTGAGCAATGGCTCAGCAGTTCCATCAGATGCAGGTTTGATCATGAGAACAACATCTGTCTACCTACACTTCGGTCAAAGTAAGACAATTTTGATTCATTTTTCTGCTGCTTCTCGCTTTTTCTGAGTTCATGGACTTCTTTCTCATGCACATGGACACTCATCAACGCAACGTGCTCATGTGTGATTGCTGACATCATTTTGCTGATGTGACTCTCTGATTTGCTGCTGTTTTGCTGTGAAAAGCTGCACTTTGACAAGTGTTCATGTGTGATTGTTGACATCATTTTGCTGATGGGAATCCCTGGTTTGCTGCAGGTTTGATGTGAAAAGCTGCACTTTCAGAAGTGCTCATGTGTGATTGTTGACATCATTTTGCTGATGGGAATCCCTGGTTTGCTGCAGGTTTGATGTGAAAAGCTGCACTTTCAGAAGTGCTCATGTGTGATTGTTGACATCATTTTGCTGATGGGAATCCCTGGTTTGCTGCAGGTTTGATGTGAAAAGCTGCACTTTCAGAAGTGCTCATGTGTGATTGTTGACATCATTTTGCTGATGGGAATCCCTGGTTTGCTGCAGGTTTGATGTGAAAAGCTGCACTTTCAGAAGTGCTCATGTGTGATTGTTGACATCATTTTGCTGATGGGAATCCCTGGTTTGCTGCAGGTTTGATGTGAAAAGCTGCACTTTCAGAAGTGCTCATGTGTGATTGTTGACATCATTTTGCTGATGGGAATCCCTGGTTTGCTGCAGGTTTGATGTGAAAAGCTGCACTTTCAGAAGTGCTCATGTGTGATTGTTGACATCATTTTGCTGATGGGAATCCCTGGTTTGCTGCAGGTTTGATGTGAAAAGCTGCACTTTCAGAAGTGCTCATGTGTGATTGTTGACATCATTTTGCTGATGAGATTTCCTGCTGATTTGCTGCAGTTCTGATGTGAAGTTACTGATGTACAGGTGTTTATGGATGCATGTGTGGTGTAATTGTTTAGATAAGTGCTTGTAAATAAAGTTCTGTGCATGTATATAGCCCAGTATGTCAGTGTCATGCTGTGAAATGTGGGCGCGGCGGTCCGTTAGCGGTATTTCCGCGACCTACGAACAGAATAGCGACCTACGAACGAGACGCTATTTTCACCCCCCACCTGCGAACGGATCGAGCTGCGAACGGTTCTTAGGTCCCAAACTCGTTCGTAGGTCGGGGGTTCCCTGTGTATACATATATACATATATATATATATATACACATATATACATATATATATATATATATATATATATACACACATATCATATATACATATATATATACACACACATATATACATATATATATATACACATATATACATACACATATATACATATATATATACA